>CAJPEX010001509.1:33314-50866 GCA_905338405.1 Notodromas monacha | reverse complement strand
TTTTTTTTCCAAACCAGTCCGTCGTTTATCTGAGTTGTTACGCAATCAGCAAACGATATTCAACGTCATTCAAGGCTCGTAAATCTAACATAAATTAAATAACACTCCGACGTTTTGTGTCACGAATCACGAGAGGACGTCATATCTTCAACTTCAAATTATGGTGAATGATTTTCTTATGATTACAGCTGAGAGCTGACCAATGTTGGCATTGGCTGAGTCCCATGATATATTTGGGGGAAAATAAGACGCATAAAAAGTACCACCGATGTGTTCCGGAAATTTAAGTTTTACATTATTAGTACACTATCTATATCCTACTTGATGGAAAAAGAAGGGATTTTTTTTTAAGTTCGTGCTCAAAAATTGAGATTTGGCCTTTGATCGAATGAACTACCTATTGTCGGTTTTGGATTAAATTTTCTTCCTGCCATCACCAAGAAATACACTGCATCATGAATGCGTAGGAATAAAAATCTGCACGGAATCAAAATCGTTTAGCGATTACTGGATGGTCTTTGATCATTTTGGCGAAGAGTGCTTTGCTTTCATATGCAGCGGCAATTTTAAATTTCTAATAATTATGACTGGAAGCTAAGTTCGTGAAGACCCATTTTCAGTGGAGCTTGTCTCTGGGGAAAATTAGAAACACATTAAAATGCTGCGTTTTTCATGCTTATTTTTAAATGTCATGGACAAGCATTCAACAGAGGAGTGATGTCGTCGGTGCTTCCCGACTGCATTTCTTTAGAAAATGCACCCTTTGTGGAGAAGGAACAGATTATTGAATCCATTATTGATTCCAATTTTAATTTTATTATTGATTCCAAGATTTTTGATCACATAATTATATAGTGTCTAGTTTGACGAGGGGGGGGGGGGGGAAGATAATCTTAAAACTTATACTGAGCGATACTTTTTCGTCTGATGTATTTTCCAGCGGGTTGGTGACGTTTTCCTGAACCTTTTCGTCGAAATCCTGAAAATACATTTTTAAACACTCCTAAAATGCTATCGTTTATGAGTTTACTGATTTTGTGTTATTGAGACAGTTTGGCGGATGAGTTGAAATTTATCTTTTTGAGTCCAGCGGAATGTCGTTTTGAACTACAGTGCTATCCATTAATAAGTTATTCCTAATACAGTACTGTACAGTGTTATCCTTTGGCGATTTTTGATAATGAAGCCTTCTTGATGAATTGGGCTGACGTAATTTTTACAGAGTACCGTACGATCATTGCCAAGTCATTGTTGAAATTTTATGCAATACTGTATAATCTATTTTAAACTGAAGATAAATTACAAATACTACGCTGTATCTCAGTTGAAAGCGTGTTGCATCAATGCCAGAAAATCATTTTCCCCCTTACCTTAATTATTCGCATGTTTTGTGGATTTCCAAGCCGTCAAAGTGCATCCAAATATTTTAACAAATTAAAAATGGTCTCAAGGAAGATGATGCTGGGTCTGATAATTTTTTTTAATTAAAAAATGTGGGGCGGAAAGTGGGTCAATTACTTTGTTGGTGTAGTAATGGAAATTTCAAAGGAAACCCAGATTGATCAGGATCCTGTATATTTTTATTTTGAACTTCTGGACACATGGGTATTTGAATGTAAGGGGTTGATAGCGCACTGTTCACTAGAAGAAAATTAAGAATATTGAGAAGGTTGACATCCAGGAAAATAGGTTCTGCTGATCTGAATGAATCCAAGCGTGACTCTTGAGTCCTGAGTAAGGCAAGAACAAAAAAATTGAAAGCAGTTAAACATCCCTTCTAAAGCAAGAATTCGTTTAAATATGAGATATTGCTGTGTACAGTATTCTGATTCAAGAACGTATCCCTCAAAATTACTTTCCCTGCTGCAAGTTGTTGTCCTTTTGCTTGAAAATGAGCTTCCCTTCTATTAGTCGTTTTCTCCTTACGCCAAGATGAACAAAACTTGATTACTAAGTGCGATACAGTGCTAAACTTATCCCCCCTGAGACTGTTTGGCAGGTTGGATAGGTTATGCAAGGAGTTCCTGAGCTATGTGCACAAGGGTTCCCTGCAGGGGAGGGGATAACAGTGAGTGTCTGGTCGCGACCTGGGCCGGGGGTGATCAGCTGCTTCTTCCTGAGTGCAGTTTTCCTGCAATTTTTCATTTCTTTTTTTTTTTTCGACTGACCTGTGATTTCGAATGCGTGATTTTCATTTTGCCGCTTTCCGCAAAAGAATCGAATAATAATAAAACAAAGCTTGCGTAAAAAGTGCAACATTTTATATTCGATCCATTGTCCAACCGCTTCGTCCATAGAAAATGTCTTCGAATATTTATTTCTGCATCAGTAAAAAAAAAACGACGACTTGTACTGTTTTTCTGACTTTGTGTTTATGGAATTATTCAAGGTTTGAGATGTCATTTGATCCCTGCGGCTAGTGGGATCCCGAATTTATTTTTGCAATGTATTTAATTGTGTCGGGATGATCAGCATTAATTTTTCCTGGATATTGAAGACTGTGTCAGTTTTTCCGCGATTTTGAAAATTAAATTTGCTATTCCCTACAGGGGAAAATCTGATGACAGAGATATACGATACATAAAAGGACCATCCAAAAAATTAACATTAATAAAATAATCCCTGAATCGTAAATAAGGCACTTTTTGGCTTTTCATTTGTCGCACATTGAATCCGCTTATAACCCTTTCGTAAACGTGTGAACATATTACATTCTTGAAGCTTAATCATTTGTGAAAAATTGTAAATACTCAAGAGTCGAGAAATAATTTAACTGCAAAGAAAGGTATTAAATCGATAGGTTATTTGAATTTGGAAAACTATATTTGGATTGTTACCGTATTTAAATTCTCACTGGGCTGTTCGGCGCCTGGGCACGTGGAAATCAATAATTCAATATCTTTCCAGGTTAATCTTTGGCTTTTGAACGATCTGTTTGACATAATTTGCATTAGATGCTGTGAACGTCGGTGGCAATTTCTGTGAAACACATGAGACAAAAAGCGTGAAGAATGGGCTGCTAACTCGATGAAGACATTAAAAAAAAACAATAGGACTGCACAACCTGAAGTTATGTGGATGTTGTGGGGATATTATGTAACTCAGTTTTCTCTGTAAAATAATTTCCTGTCATCATTTAATACAGTGATGTATGTTTTTAACTTGAGTTTGAATCATTCGTGAAGCTTCTTGCCTATATGGCGCACTCTTCCAAATGTTACCAGTGCTCGTATCATCGTATAAAATACGTCGTCTGAGCTGCTGTACTTCGATTTATCTGCATCCATTGTTTATAAAATACTCCGAAGAATTAAATTTTCTTGAGCACAGGTTCTACTGAAATGAAGAGATCTGAATTAAATGAAATTCGTCGTGAAGCGAATAAGTCATCAGTGCATCCTGGGCGAAATCATTCCTTTCGGTTATTATAGTCGGTTTAAGTGAAATACGCCAAAATGCGCGGAGGAAGTGAGAACTCATCTTCCGCATTCCGTCTGAACACAATTGTGTAAATTCTTCGGGAAGAAAATAATTCCTGAAAAAAAAAGAAAGTGAGCGAGGAGATGAAACTGAAGGATAAAGTGCCAGTCATCCAATATATTCCTGAGCCGGACTCGACGCCTTCGACTTGGAAGCAACGCGGAACCGAGAGTCCAGAAATTATCGCCACAGCTGGTGAGTGACAAATGAAAAAATTTTAAATCTTAGTTTATCTATTTTATTTAATTCTGCTCATGCAGAGAATTTATTAATCTGGCTGGTATGTGTGTGTGTGTGTAAGCTTTGCGCCGTCGCCCGATTTGCGTAGATGATGGCAACAAGCTCTGTGACGTCCACCAACGATCGTCTCGTCCTACGTCATAAATCTCTGTCTGATTGAGATACGTTCTTTTCTTGAAAATTTTCTTCCTACACGTGTTTACTAATTTGATAAATCGCTCTGGGGAGTTTTTATTTTATTTTATTTTATTTTTAGAAAACGTTAGGGGGTTTCATTCGAGAGAAAATGAAGACGCTTGTTAAGCTTGAAAATGAATGGGTATTTTTTAAAGCTTCGGAAAATATAAGCGGAGTATTTTTTCATTTTGCAATAGGGTTTTGGCACTACGCCGCATCTGGCGAGATGACATTGTTGAGAACTGCGGTCAGCTGTTGGAAACTGTTTTTTTTTATTGAATTAATTTCTGCAATTTCAATGAGAGTTTCATTTCGGCATCTTATAAATTTTTTCTCTTGTCTTCTTGAAGAGTGAGAAATTGTTGCCATTTCTTTCAACTTCTTGTCTGGCTGTGAATCTGTGTGTCAGTTTTTTTAGATGTGAAGTTCATAGTTTGGTTCATACGTCCATTTTTTGATAATGATACATGACGCGGAATAAACGTTTTTTTTTTTTTAATCCCATAATAAGCAAGTAGAAAAATGCCAAAGGGGCTCATATTTTTCGGAACATACTGTATTAAAATTAAAATCCCGAAGCAGGATAGAAATTCTGAACATACAAGTACGAAAAAATTGAAATTTGTAAAGTGCAGTATCCAAGAAGTCTGAGGACTGTACCCTTTATGCTGTATATTTTTTTTGGAACCTCGCTGATTTTTTTTTCTTCCTTCCTACTGTGCAGAAAATTCTGCTTTTTGTGTGTCTTGGACCCCTGAAATGCAAAAGCGGTCACTCGAGATGCACCCTTTCTGGTTAAGGTATCTTTTTTTTTTTTTTTCAACCAGTTGCTTGGATAATCAGAATGAACCCTCTTCGGGTCGCGATAAATGCAAGGGTGTTCTCATCGGGAAGAAAGATGTGAGGGAATGGCAGGTGCACAACAAAAGGACGGGAATATTTTCACCTTTTGTTACTTTCGAGTCCTCTTTCAGACTGCAAACTCACTGTTTGCGTTGCTTGGGGTCTGCGTGCTGTGCTCCTATTTTGCATGCAGATAAAATCTGAAAGAGGTTCCATGATTTTTCGCCTTAATGGTGTAACTTCGTCGTACCTATGCCTTGTTTTCTTTCTTTTTTTTTTTCTTCCTCCTCTTCAAATTTTTTTATAGTTTTTCGCGTGTCTGCGATAAGCAACACACTTCCTACGCGCAAAACCTGCAGGTGTCAGACCAGCAGACTTGTCTGCGGGGTGTGGTTCCTGTGTGAAAGGGAACGTGGGGTGGACTGGGACTCAGGGGGAGGGGGATACTGTACCCTGGCATCGGGTGCTCCTGCTTCGACCCACTGAACTTGGCCTTATTGAAAGGCTTGCGTTTTTTTTTTTTTGTGTACAGGTTATGTCGCCCTGTCTTTGCGCTTTCTCGTGGGAACCGTGGAGAAGGGCGCCCTGTTTCGGGTGCGTTGGCGAGGTTGCAGTACTGTACTGTGCTAAAGAGTCGCGGTTTTTTGCACCCTCCTGCGCCCAAATGTCTGGTCTTTTGACATGGTTTGGTTGATGGTTATCGCGCCTTTTTTATTTGGTCTGAGTTTCTTTATGTTGCGGCATATATCAAAGAAATTAAGACACAGAGTTAATTCTGTAATGAAGTATTGTGGGGTCTTCGTTATACAAGCAAGTCTGTAACCCTATAGCACCGCTTAAATTTTTTGCCAATTACAGTATTTCTTTTTCACCACACGTTTCTTTGTCGCACTGAATTTAAATTTCTCTAGGAACCATGCTTTCTTTTTCAAGCTTCTTTCCAAATTCTTCCACGGATGTTGTTAACATTTCTGGAAATGTTGAAAGAAGTTGTTTTTAAAAGCAGACCTTTCTTTCCTGTTGTAAGAAATTTGACGATAGTGCTTCAGAAGAATATTTCAATAAATAACGATAAAAGTTTACAATGACAGAAGGCACCAATGCATTATGAACTTTATAATAACTGACTCAATGGAAATACAGTCAATGCTAGCATAACAGACCTCCCGCACAACATATTTTTTGCAGAACATAGAGCGCTTCTGGAGGCGGTTTTTCCTCTTGCTTAACATATCCACATAACAGACTTTAGTCTGTAGAAATTCGTGCCACCAGTGGATGTGAGTCCCTCACATCCCCCTTGCTTCCCAACTGAATTTGCATAACAGACTTTTCACATGACAGACTAGTCTGTTGGAGTAATTATGTCCATTGTGCAGGGGTCAACTGTACAATTCATAATTCTCCAAAAGTAAAATTAAAAAAGTAAAAATGTTATTGTCCATTCACGCAAAATAAAAAATAAAAATTTTATTGTCCGTAGAAGTTTATTGGCACCCTAGGGATTTTTGCTGCTGAGCAAAGGCTTGTTTCACTTTTGCAAATTCAGTCAAATATATTTAGTGTCCATTCATTCTAAGAATAGGAGTTGTATCTTGAAAAGATTGAAGCAAAATCTTATTTTTCCATCAGTGGTCTGAAAATGTCGCCAAAAAATCACAAATTAGAATATGATTTGCAGTATCAAAATATTCAGTAGGAGAGTAGACTAGGATTATATTTACTGAATTATACAGTTTACGCAAAAGCTTTGAAAACGCAGGACTTTCTTACACAGTACTTAAAATATTTTTGAATCGGATGCACTGACCTGAAGCATGCACGTTTTCCTCTAGAATTTTTTTCAAATCTGTGCTTAATCAATCTTAAAATATGAGAGAAACCATTCACAAGATTATAAAATTCTTTAGAGAAAATCAATTTTTCCGAATGATTGTCAGCTGTTGAAGTACAGTATTACGAAGCAAGAAAATTATCCTCAACATTTTGATGATGAATAAAAATAATCAAAATATAAATGTTTGTATTTGTGTATAAAATCGAAATATCGGAGAGACAATTGCGGCTTATGCAGTCATTTTCCTACAAATGCCGACTGGAAATTAGTGTGTGAACTAATCAGGACAGTACAGGTACTGCAATCACACGTGCTGGGTAAAGTCACATGCATGTCAAGAATCCAAAATGATGTTTCCCTGTGGAAATTGAACCACCGTCGGTACAACATTATTGTCTCATGTTTTAACCTGATGTGGAATATCCGTGATACAGACTATGCACATATCCCTAGTTGTTTTTCCCCCTCTTCATCCCTCCTCTCCATGAATAATTACACTTCTACATCTACAATAAAAAATACATTAGAATGAATCTCGTTATAATGATATTTTTTCCTGTGGTCCCTGTGAGTCCGCTGTAATGAGATTTTACTGCATACTGAGCTATACACATAATTACTCAGTTTCCTGTACAGTACTGTATTCCCCTTCATGACGACTCCATGGTCCGTATCCAGTGTCGCACCAATGAGAGGAAGTTTCATCTACACACACACACGTACGCACGTGTTTCGAGAAGAATAAAATAAATTGATTAAAAAAAAGATAAACTAATGCGCTCATTTTTTTTTCTTCTGCTTCTTTGTGGCGCTCATTTTCTGCGACATCCGCCTCGGCGTTCCCTTCCCTCGGGGGCCTTTCTGTTGTTAGTCTGCAGCCGGGTTTTCCGTCAGTCGATGCGGGCTGTGGGTTGCGTGAGTGTGTCGCACCGGCTTCGGGACACTGTCTGGTCTGTTGGCGGGTTTTTCGGGATCACCGGGGCTGCCAGAATGTGGGCGAGGACGTCGAAGCAGAACTATTTTGCTGTTTTTCTTGTTTTTGTTTTCTTTAAAGCCACGCGACGGGGGTTTCAGAAAAAAAGAGAGAAAAGTTATTTCGATCAAGAAGTCTAGTATTGCGGGGAATTCCGCCTGCGAAAAATCACAAGATCTAGCGCGTGGCTTTTGTTTGTGTGTGAATTTTGCTAGAAAGTTGAATTATGTTATAAATTCTTATTAAATTTTCTAAAACTTGACATCTAACCCAAAAATTCTTCATGATTTTATATATCATACTATACTTGGAATATCTCGTCACGGTACCTCTATAAGGTACCAAATGAGAAAAACAATCTACAGTACTGTATAGAAAGTCAAAATAGTTTTTTGATGAGACTCTTCCAGATGATTTGAACTGGGTAATTTTTCCGAACATGACAGGAAATCCTTGGAAAAACTCCTTGGACAATGATTAAATCTTTACCTGAAATATCGTGCAATGAAGCCTCTGCAAGTAAAACTCAGAGTAACTCAACAAAATTGGACTTGGATTGTTTTTGAGTTGGGAGAACCAGCATTTTTACTGAAAAATGAAGAGTCACGGGAAGGTAAAATTGGTGATCTTCTTGCCAATTTTGAAATTGCTGGGTAAAAGAGTTGAGAAGATTCCGAATTTGGAAGCAAGGTTACGTTCGCCCAATCATTCGCTCATTTTCTTTTGAAAAGCAAAAAGTTATACAGTATTTCTTATTTCTCTCGTGCGTCCCCATAATAATGCCTCTAGAATTTTGAGTTTTGAAAGGAGGAAATTCTTTGAGTTTGGAAGTTCCAACTCTATATCACATTGTTGCCATGGAAATTGAACGGCCTAATCAAAAATTTAACATAGACGGGGGATTTTTTTTTACTTCTACTTGGAGGTTTGAGTTAACAAGGTCCAGCTGTATACATTGTAAAGTACTGGACATTTATCTCTTTTGGTTAGATCCAACTTTTGTTTTGAAAATATGAATCAACATTAAACCCTTATAGCTTATTGTACTGACTTTAGGCACTTGTATCCCATGAAAGATGCCTCACGCACCACCAGTTCATAAAAGTTCTATGCATTACAATTTTGATTATTTTAATGTGACCGACTTGTAACTCGGTTTCTGCGATTTCCCTTCAAATCTACGACTAATACATTTTCCAGATGCCGAAACATTGACCTTCCCAGGAAACGTCCGCAATGTCATCCATGCTGTTGCAGACCCAAGTTTGTTACATTTACATTTTTATTTTAATCTTCCTAAAATGTAAAGAAAGAACAATAATGGTTCGTTTGCCTCAATGTTCGCATCCAATTAAGTCTTCCCCTGTCCATAATGAACGAAGACAATGACAGAACGTTCACATGTTATATCAATGAAAGGCTTCTGCATCAGTGCATTTCCCAGCAAAGCGTCTTTAATGCAAACGCAAGATAGTCATAGTGTGTCTGGAAAAAAAAGGCTGCGCGGAAGAAAGTACTGTACTCAGTACCAGTTTTTGCATGGTTATTCAAATTCGCATGCAGTAGAGCATTTAAAAATAGTTTTTTTGTTTGTTTGCTGCTTGCAATCTAAAAATGTTTGAAAATTGTGAACGGTGGCCTTCTTGGTGCTGCGTTGATATCTTGTGCGATTGGCGTGAAATCGCAGAAAATAATATTGTACTGCTCGGTATTTTTCTAGAAATGAACATTCGATCCAAGTTACGTAGAAATTCAGATTGTAATCAAAAAAATTTTTAAATTTAGAATCCCTTAGCTGACTGAAGGTTTAGGTTTTAGTTTTCGTGAAGACGAAATGAATGTGTTCTTTACTTTGTAGTAGTAGCAGAATTTTTAAAATCATCTCAAATTCTAAAAATTATAATTTTTAATATTCAATATGAAAATAAAAATTACCTCGACGAGGTCTCTTTAGTTTCGGCGCGTTGAGAAAATCCCGCGAGAAGGAAACGCCGGAGAAAAGAAATGTCTTCAGAGAAAAACTAAGCAAAGAAGATCGCGGGTAGAAAAAAATGAACGGAAGATTTTAAAAAAAATGCGTCTGGAAGGAAATGACGAGGGAGAAAAATGACTTGCAAGAAAACGCTCCGAGGAAAAATGGTGGCAAAAAAATCAAGCTGAAAAAAAAGTCACAGGCGGAAAATTGCTCGAGAAAACTTATTCAAGGGGAAGGAACATTTTTCACTATTTTTATAAACAGTATTGTATTTTTCTTCATATACTTTCTGGTATTTTTTCATGAAATATTTTAATTTTTAAAGTGCTGTATTTTATTATTCTAGTTAGTTCTTGAAATACAGTACCTTCTTCTCTGTTTTTGGAGTTGGCAATCCCGATATCAAACCTTAGACGCAGAACGTCGCTGCAAACAAAAACTCTCTTCCTTATCTCTGGCCTATGTTTGGCAATGCGCATCCAATTTTTGTCAGCCCGCCTCTTTTTCGTGTTTACTACGCAGGATTTTTGTTATTTTGACAACCACTTTTAGTTTCCGTTGACCTAGAATTATATATTTTTTATTTTCATAGTTATCCGCAAACTTGTGTGTGTGTGTGTGACATGCAGAATAAATTGTGACCGGGTAAAAACGTTTTAGGAAAATATTGAGTCCCTCACGCGAGTTCATTGCAATTTGCTAACTTTTATATTTCAGCATCTCAGATTATCACGAATTCTCTAATGCTTGCAATTATAATTTAAGTAGCTGGTTCAGTCCCGCATTCGTAATTTTTGTTTTAATTTTACATTTTTAGGAGATGTTGGATTTTTTCGCGCAGTTTAACTTTTTCCAGCAATATTCAATTCGAAAGGTTTGTTCAGGTTTTATAACATTTTCTATACTTTCTAAAACTTTCTCACTAGGGGATTTTTCGTATAATATCCAGTGCACAATGCATTCAGTTCTATTCACCAGTGTTGCAGTCCTCAACAACAATGGAATGTATCAGAAATTCACCGAAATCCTCTTGAGTCATCAAAATAAAAGTATTCGATTTTTTGAAGCACTCCGTTGTCTTGTGACCTTGCGGGATTTTGTACAAGTTCATCGCTCTAAAGCTGGTATCAGACAGGAAATTCGTGATGCCATGGTGGCTGATTTTTTTTCTGTTTTCATTCATCCAAGAATTGAAAACAAGTGTGTGGAAGGAAAGCAATGATAGCGAAAATATTTTTTAGTAATTTTATCCGTTCTGAATTACTACAGTTTGTTTGGAACAAACTGCCGCGCTTCAAAACTTAACAAGCGGAAGTTCGAAACTAACAATTATTTATTTCGGAAATGATACACCCTGTTTTTTTTTTTTTAATTCACAGCATTGTTAATGATTTTTACAACGTTATTTCAGGTGTATATTCAACCCGCTATTCCTGTATTATTTTTGAGTGGAGCTTTTTAAATCAGTTATTTAGATCCGCTGCACAATTTATTATCGGTATTTGGTTCACAATATCAAAAAAAAAGTTTTTTTTTCAGAGCGGCAAACTTGTAACACTTGTAACAAATTTAAGCTTGCATCTTAGATATATAACCGTAAATGAGGCCGTCGAGTTTTGATCATTCTAAAAGGATTTTTTACTTCATTCCAGCAAGAGGAAGAAATAATTGATCTCGGACTTGAAAGGAGATATTCGATGCGCGAAGATTCTTCAGCAAAAGTGCATTCCTTCCTCTAAAAAAAATTCTGTACTGTATATTAAAGAATATTTTCAATTATTGAGCATCCGCAAAGTTCCTTTTGTACATTCTTATGAAGAAATGTAGATTTTGTTTATCTAATCATACTCCTACATCTCTTCCGAGTCGGAAAGACGGGCTTTCACGGGGAAATCTTCTTGTTATCCTCTGTTTTCCTGAGGCTAATGGGTTTTCTGTAAAATTTCGTTCATTCCGAAATGCTTTCAAACTAGTCGAGTTGATGCATCCTCTTTGTGGGTGCACATGATCTCGCCTGATGAAATCTTTTGCGTGGGTTTGATGAAATGTTGTGCCATGTATACTGCGTATATACATTCGATTTTTTTTTTCATTGGGAGACGTGGGAGGAATCGTAATTTTCTTTTCTTCTTCGAAAATAAAAAGAAGTTTCGGTTTAAGGTCGGTGACCGCAAGTTGTGCAAAGGCTTTTCGAACCTTCTGAAAGCCTTTGAGCAACCTTTTTTTTTTTTAAAGCATTCCTTTTTCGCCTCCAGGAATTCGTCCTAAAGGTACAGATCGTATGAGTGAATTGAGCGTAGGTTATGCATAACAATTCGCCTACACATTTTTTCAGCGGCGACGTCATTCAGGTTTAAAATTAAATTCAAGGAAAATCGTGAAGAAATTCTCGAATGCCATCAATCTACTGTGCGTCTGCCAATTCATAGTATGAGTAATCATTTGCCTGAAGTAAGATCTTTTATCACAATAAAATAATTAGTTCAACTTTCGAAGTGTTTCTTCAGTGAAGAAAAGATGTGGTATGAGAAGTTTCAACCACGCAGATTTTTTTTATGCATTTTAAAGGCAGGTTTAGATTTTCTGATCAATCTTTGCTAATTGTTTTTAATATGTGGGTGAAATCTCATAAAATGGCATGTGCAGACTCTGAAAAATAAAAATGCTTCTACAAGTAGTGTATTTATATTTTTCATTTGAGATCCTCCGAAAAGCGCGACTGTTGATATGGTTTCTTCCGAATTAAAGACTTTGATGTTCAAAGCAAATGTTCTTTAAAGATGGAAAAATATTTTACAGAAAAAGCAACGCCATATTCCGTTCATGAGCAGTTTTTTCTCTCTTAAAAAATACGTTCTTGAACATGTTTGTGATTCAAATGTCTTGAAAACGGTTTTCCCCTTTTTATTGGCTGTTTTTCTTTAAGGAAAAATGTTCATCATTGATATTCAATGTTTTTTCTTTGATTTGAAAAATTCAAAAAAAAAAATTTAAATGTTGTGCGGGAAAGCAAAGCCCAAAGGATGACATATTTCTGGAAATTTTCATCTTCGAACTTATTTTTATTTGATTTAGTACATTTACAGCAGGATTGGAGGAAAACTTCCCTAATATAAAAAAAATCATTGCTGAAAAATTTCAACTGGAAAAATGCATTACCCTGAAAAATCTGTTTAGTATTACAGTACAGTACTGTACTGTAATGATATACAGTGCGTTCAAACTGAATCCTCCATGTGCAGTCGATGATTCAAAGCAGGATCTACTAACTAGAGCAAAAATCGATGGCGTCTCCGGATGTAACCTTCCATAATACAGCAGTTCGTTATGGAAGGCGTTCATTATCCGGGGTACCACTTCTGGGGTTTTAGTGGATACGTGGACTGTAGGTGTCCTATTTCGGGCATTGGCTAAAATCTTGTCTCATCCTGACAAAAGCATCGATCCTCTTGTCGGCGAGCCGCTCGTCCTTGTCTCGAAGTTCTTTCCCTCGTGACCTAGATACCCCCGAGAAAGGCCGGGGGGAAACGGGGGTCGAAATTGGGTCACGGGGACATACTTGTGCCATGCACTGGGAGGGATCCTGGATATATGTGCGTTCACCTTATCTCGTGTGACATGCATTTTTAAAGCTGTATTTAAGTCGGACATGCCCATTTTTGGCAACGTTATAAGAAATAATTATCGTACTTGAATGAAAAAGAAAATAAAGGTAGTTTACTCTCTCTCTCTCTCTCTTTCTCTCAGTCTACAATGATTTTGGCTGTATAACGATTTTTAGCACATAGGTTCTCTGCCCATCTATCGGGGTTCTCTACAGCAAAATTTTTTCTGCAACGGATTTTTTCTGGGTCCTCTGAATTTAGTTGTTGACTCTTTCTTCAACGAAATCAATCGCGAAATATGGGCGATTTTGAATAGATTCCGGGGTAAAATAAAGCATGCATGCATTCAAAAATATGCAATTAGAAAAAAATACTGTACATTTATCAGTGCAGTAAATTAATACGAAGAAAAATAATTATAATCACTCTCGAAATTGGGCAGATATTCTAAACGTATTCCTGCAGTCTGTTGAAGGCAGAAAGCAATCATTTTAACATGCTCATCATAAACTCAGCTTAACCGTTTCTTTTTAAATTCAATTTAATCGATAATACTTTGAACTTCAAAGAGAAGGCATTTTTCATCGCATGGATGTTTCAATCAGGATTCCTTGAGGAAATGTCCATCAACAGATGTTGAAGTTTCCCGCTTTTCTGCGCGGAATCATAGAGTAATGAAATTTTTAGATTTTGGATAAAAATCAATGGTTATTTTTCCGTGCATCTTGAGAGATTCCAGCATTAATGTGACGAAATTACGTGGTGAAGAACTTTTAAAAGTTCAAGTTTGAGTGAGCGATTTTCTCACGCCCATATTGAAGTCATTTTACATCCAGAGGGCAGCTATTTTTAAAATATTTGCTGACATGTTCCTTCGATTTGCAGCATCTGTGTTTATAAATTTGCAATCACTGTTTCCGCAGCTTATGAGAATGGAGACTAGGTTATTCTTGTGTCTTTAATTTTTCAAGTGTGAGGAAAAAGCTCACGAGAATGAAAACAAAAGGGAGTAAGAAGAAAAAATTTGATGAAGGTTGCCCATTTGCATCTAAAAGTGTCGACAAGTACCTGCATTAAAATTTCATAATTTTCTAGACTCTTTACGCATTAATTCCAGGTTCCTGAATGATTTTTTTAACCATCTCCTGAACACCCTGGATCCCTAAACTGATTAGAATCATTAGGCCTAGTGTGATGATTAATTCGCTTTTTATGCTCGAATCATGGAATGCGTTTCCTTTTTCTGGAAATTTCTGAATGGCTTCGAAAATTGTGCGAAACCTCGTATGTAAACTGTAATAACATCTCGGATATTGTGGGAGGAATCGTAATTTTCTTTTCTTCTTCGAAAATAAAAAGAAGTTTCGGTTTAAGGTCGGTGACCGCAAGTTGTGCAAAGGCTTTTCGAACCTTCTGAAAGCCTTTGAGCAACCTTTTTTTTTTTAAAGCATTCCTTTTTCGCCTCCAGGAATTCGTCCTAAAGGTACAAATCGTATGAGTGAATTGAGCGTAGGTTATGCATAACAATTCGCCTACACATTTTTTCAGCGGCGACGTCATTCAGGTTTAAAATTAAAATCAAGGAAAATCGTGAAGAAATTCTCGAATGCCATCAATCTACTGTGCGTCTGCCAATTCATAGTATGAGTAATCATTTGCCTGAAGTAAGATCTTTTATCACAATAAAATAATCAGTTCAACTTTCGAAGTGTTTCTCCTGTGAAGAAAAGATGCGGTATGAGAGGTTTCAAGCGCGCAGATTTATTTTATGCATTTTAAAGGCAGGTTTAGATTTTCTGATCAATCCTTGCTAATTGTTTTTAATATGTGGGTGAAATCTCATAAAATGGCATGTGCAGACTCTGAATAATAAAAATGCTTCTACATGTACTGTATTTATATTTTTCATTTGAGATCCTCCGAAAAGCGTGACTGTTGATATGGTTTCTTCCGAATTAAAGACTTTGATGTTCAAAGCAAATATTCTTTAAAGATGGAAAAATATTTTACAGAAAAAGCAACGCAGAGCAGTTTTTTCTCTCTTAAAAAATACGTTCTTGAACATGTTTGTGATTCAAATGTCTTGAAAACGGTTTTCCCCTTTTTATTGGCTGTTTTTCTTCAAGGAAAAATATTCATCATTGATATTCAATGTTTTTTCGTGGATTGGAAAAATTCAAGCAAATTTTCACATGTTAAGCGGGAAAGCAAGCCCAAAAGATGACATATTTCTGGAAATTTTCATCTTCGAACTTATTTTTATTTGATTTAGTACATTTACAGCAGGATTGGAGGAAAACTTCCCTAATATAAAAAAAAATCATTGGTGAAAATTTTCAAACGGAAAATTGCATTACGCTGAAAAATCTGTTTAGTATTACAGTACAGTACTGTACTGTAATGATATACAGTGCGTTTAAACTGAATCTTCCATGTGCAGTCGATGATCCAAAGCAGGATCTACTAACTAGAGCAAAAATCCATGGCGTCTCCGAGTGTAACCTTCCATAATTCAGCAGTTCGTTATGGAAGGCGTTCATTATCCGGGGTACCACTTCCAGGGTTTTAGTGGATACGTGGACTGTAGGTGTCCTATTTCGGGCATTGGCTAAAATCTTGTCTCATCCTGACAAAAGCATCGATCCTCTTGTCGGCGAGCCGCTCGTCCTTGTCTCGAAGTTCTTTCCCTCGTGACCTAGATACCCCCGAGAAAGGCCGGGGGGAAACGGGGGTCGAAATTGGGTCACGGGGACATACTTGTGCCATGCACTGGGAGGGATCCTGGATATATGTGCGTTCACCTTATCTCGTGTGACATGCATTTTTAAAGCTGTATTTAAGTCGGACATGCCCATTTTTGGCAACGTTATCAGAAATAATTATCGTACTTGAATGAAAAAGAAAATGAAAGTAGTTTACACATACACACTCTCTCTCTCTCTCTCTCTCTCTCTCTCTCTCTCTCTCTCTCTCTCTTTTCTGTCCGTCTACAACAATTTTGTCTACAATGATTTTCGCTGTATATCGATTTTTATCGCAGGGGTTCTGTGCCCGTCAATAGGGGTAAGCTAAAGAAAAATTTCCTCTGCAACAAATTTTTTCTGGTCCTCTGAATTTCGTTGTAGACTCTTTCTACGACGAAATCAATCGCGAAATATGGGCGATTTTGAATAGATTCCGGGGTAAAATAAAGCATGCATGCATTCAAAAATATGCAATCAGAAACAAATACTGTACATGCATCAGTAAATTAATACGAAGAAAAATAACTATAATCCCTCTCGAAATTAGGCAGATATTCTAAACGTATTCCTGCAGTCTGTTGAAAGGAAGAAACCAATCATTTCAACATGCTCATCATAAACTCAGCTTAACCGTTTCTTTTTAAATTGAATTTAATCGATAATACTTTGAATTTCAAAGAGAAGGCATTTTTCATCGCATGGATGTTTCAATCATGATTCCTGGAGGAAATGTCCATCAGCTGATGTTGCAGTTTCCCGCTTGTCTCCGGAATAATACATCAATGAAATCTTTAGAATTTGGATAAAAATCAATGGTTATTTTTCCGTGCATTTTGAGAATTTCCAGCATTAATGTGATGAAACAACCTCGTGAAGAACTTTTAAAAGTCTAATTTTTTGTAAGCGATTTTCTCACGCCCATATTGAAGTCATTTTACATCCAGAGGACAGTTATTTGTAAAATATTTGCTGATACAGTATGTTCCTTCGATTTGCAGCATCTGTGTTTATAAATTTTGCAATCACTGTTTCCGCAGCTGATCAGGGTGAAGACTAGGTTATTCTTGCGTCTTTAATTATTCAAGTGTAAGGAAAAGGCTTACGAGGATGAAAACAAGAGAGAGTAAGAAGAAACATTTGATAAGGGTTGCCAATTTTCATCTAAAAGTATCAACAAGTACTTGCATTAAAATTTCATAATTTTTAGACTCTTCACGCATTAATTCCAGGTTCGGGACTGATTAGAATCATTAGGCTTGGTGTGATGATTAATTCGCTTTTTATGCTCGAATCATGGAATGCGTTTCCTTTTTCTGGAAATTTCTGAATGGCTTCGAAAATTGTGCGAAACCTCGTATGTAAACTGTAATAACATCTCGGATATTGTCCTCGTTATTCCCCCTGAATCCCAGCACTTCCACCGAAATTATTCTTTCCTGATTGTGTAATTTTCTAAATATTCATTAAAAAAAGAAACAATAATTGATGATAGGGCTCTTATAGTTCGTATAGCGGTTCTTCATCATCTGTCGTAATGTCTCCAGGTGATGAGTTGGGTGCAGTTTGCATTCTTGATGGTCTGTGTTCACTATTGCCAACGAAATACACCGCATAAATTGCCTCTTTCCGTAGTCTTCCATGATTCATTTTTTGATGAATTGCTTGTGCTGCAAGAGGC
>CAJPEX010001509.1:0-32418 GCA_905338405.1 Notodromas monacha | reverse complement strand
TAGGCCTAGTGTGATGATTAATTCGCTTTTTATGCTCGAATCATGGAATGCGTTTCCTTTTTCTGGAAATTTCTGAATGGCTTCGAAAATTGTGCGAAACCTCGTATGTAAACTGTAATAACATCTCGGATATTGTCCTCGTTATTCCCCCTGAATCCCAGCACTTCCACCGAAATTATTCTTTCCTGATTGTGTAATTTTCTAAATATTCATTAAAAAAAGAAACAATAATTGATGATAGGGCTCGTATAGTTCGTATAGCGGTTCTTCATCATCTGTTGTAATGTCTCCAGGTGATGAGTTGGGTGCAGTTTGCATTCTTGATGGTCTGTGTTCACTATTGCCAACGAAATACACCGCATAAATTGCCTCTTTCCGTAGTCTTCCATGATTCATTTTTTGATGAATTGCTTGTGCTGCAAGAGGCACACGTTCCTCTCTTCAGCGGAATGTGTGCCTCAAAAGTACAATTTTTTGCTTCGTTTAGTTTTTTTTTTTTCTTGAAAAAAACTTACTTTTACCGCATTAAGAGATTTGTTCCGTTTGGACTTATCTTTCCTGTTTCCGGTATTTCATATCATGAATATTGTGTATAGCGTTGAAAATGTTTTTTTAAGCTGTTGATCACGGTATATCATTTAAATGCAGAGGTTGTATCTTTGGAATTGTTACAAAAAATGTACTAAATACTCTTCCATTCATTCAATCCAGTTTTTCGCTGAGAAATCGACTTTAAAGTTACTGTACTTTTTTTAATGTCGTTGAAGATAGTGTATGAACGTGAATTCTAGTAATAGCAGAATAACTCGGATTTAATCTGACTTGAGTTAACCATGACCCGGGTACGATAAATTTATTGCATTCCAGTGGCTTTTGTTTCCCTCTAATTTAAGAATTTTCATGAAATCTTATCATACTGTAGTTACTTTATCATATTTTCCTGGTTGAATCAATATATTCAGATGTTGTAGTTGATTTTCTCTTATTTTTTACAGTGTACAGTACTCGTCTTTGGACTAATCCACGTGAAGATGTGTTGGAATTTTGTTTAAGAGGAAGAACTTCATTACCCAGTCTTCAATTGACAGGAAATTTGATTTACCTTTCTCGATTTTCGTTCAAGTGAGGAAGTGAGACCCACGCATGCGGACACCTCGACATGCGGACAATTCGACATAGAGACACAGTATTTTCCCATAAAACATTTTTATAAAAAGTCCCGACATGAGGACACTGACTTAACATAAGGACATTTTGTGATGAAATTACGATTAAGTTTCAGGCCAAATTGTAAGAAACAGATATTTACAACCCTGAAATTGGTTTACGAAAATTTCTTGGGCATTTCTCCCACCAGCAATTTACCATCCATTTAGCTAATTTAAAAATTTACCTCCAGCACAGAGGGACTTCCTTCTCTCTTTTTCACTTGAATGTCATTTTTACAGAGAATGCCAACATTTCTTTGTCTTGTACAGAGGTATCAGTATTCAATTCCCCAAATATCCATGCTGTGTTTAAATATATTGATTGAATCAGTTTCAATTAGGAGATAATTTTCATTTTCATTGAATTATGATGAGTATTTTGTCCATAATACACCAAATAAAAATTATATAATGTAAGTCTCATGGAAAATGAGACTAAACCTAGGGACATTTTGACCTAGGGACACTCTTGATGCACCAATTACGTCTGCATCTCGGGGTCTCACTGTATTCAAGTATTTTATGGATAAACTAGACCAAAAATCTGTGTTAAGAAATTGAAATCAAAAGGATAACTTGATATACATATTTTTAACAGAATTTCATAATCATGCGCAGGATTTTATCTTTTGGCATTAGATAATAAACCGCTAAAGAACCTGAACATCGTGGAGTTGGGTAAATTGAGCAACGCACATCGAATTCGATTAAAATTTGCCGCCTGTAATGAATTTCTGAGGAGCTCAACATCAGTGGAAATCACGCGGCAAAATTGCTTTCGCGGAGAGCATGAGCTTTTCTTAGTTTACAAATTTCTACACGACGCATCAATTCTTCAAATTTGACTCATCCGTCTATTCCCGCAGCACCCGGCCCAGTCGTAAATTTAGAAGCACGAGCGGACTGGGTCGCATAAATCCTCGTGGTCTAAGACCAGAAACCTGATTGCTCAAAACGAAGCGAAATTAGTTCGGACCCGAGTGAACAGCATCTGCGGTCTAATTAAGGAAGAAAACAACATCACTAGTTTAAATTGGGAGACAATTTTTATTTTCATGGAATTATGGTGAGTATGTTCTTAATAAGACACCAATTAAAAATTATATAATGTAAGTCTAAGGGAAAAGGAGACTTGACTTAGGGACATTTCGACTTAGGGACACTTGATGCATCAATTACGCCCGCATCTCGGGTTCTCACTGTATAATGAAATGATTTCTTTCAGGCTTATTTTTGCGCTTCGAAAATTTTTCTTGCCCTCCAAATGTATTTATTTTTGTCTCCTGAAATCTAAAATTGCAGCGAAATATCCGACGATCATGACGAACGTAAACATTTTTCTTGAAGCAATTTCAATTGTCCAAATGACAAAAAAACACGGTTCTTTGCATGGGATTTTCGTTGTTCATGAACGTTTATACAGTGCGGTATCCAAGTAGGATCCTGGTACAATAAACGATTTTGGACAGGCAGAAAATAAGCCTGGTCTTCTCCTCTATATACAGCAGTGATGGCGGGAAAGAATGAACTCTTGTCGTTATCATCCATGAAGGACAGCTGTTGCGTTGTAGACTTCCTGAAGCGTAGTTTCTTGGGTGTTCCGAGAATAATCTACGATGCGGGTTTTGCTCCGATGCTTTTTTCGTGGGACTTGGTTCGATGGGAACAATGGTGAGAGATTTAAAAAATGCTATATTGTACCTCAAGTCGCAGATTTCAAAGCGCAGTTGCGATCAGGAAAGGCGACATATACTGCGGGGTTTTGATCCCGAATTTTCTCTTAAATATGTCACTAGTTACCAAAGTATATACTTTAGCAGTGTTCCGTAAATGGCTCCTTTCTTTGTCACGTTTCCCTTTTTTTTCAAAATTCTAATTTTGAGGAAAAAGTCTAGAGTGGCCTATGATTGAATTCGAGTGATATTTCCTTTTTGTGTTCGGGGGAAAACGTAACTGAACATCTCGTGGGTTCTTCTTGAAGATTGCTTAGACTTCGTCAAAATTATCATCTTCACCTCTCACCTCAATGCGTGGTTTTCCAACATGTGCATTTCCAGCTGTCAGCAAAAGCAGACAATTAATTTTTCGAACCAGTTTGATGGCTAGAAAAATACTTTTCACAAGAAAGGGGAGGAATGATGTGTTGCTTATTTTAGATCACGTGGTTACTTTGCGTCGAGAAGTTTTCTTTGGGGATTAAATTTCAATTGCTTAGCATGTGTTGCAAAAGAAATAATAATTTAGTGAGATTGAGAATTTAACTTATTATTTGACAAATTTGTGACAATTTCCAGACGGATGGTTGTTCTTCAATACAGTATGAAATTTTCGACCGAGTGTTTACCGAAAAATCAAGAGAGGAGATTTTTTGAATGTAGAGAACTTTACCCGGGAAATTGAGCTAGATTGAAAACTTATTTAAGGAGCTACCTTGTGTAATCTCTACTTTATTTTTGGGCTTACACAGCAGTACAGTACGTGTATTACAATCGGAATCAGAAGGTAGTGCTAAAAGCGTATTACATGTTTAGGTCTCGATTTTGCAATACCTCTGATTACATTGATACCATCTTTATTTCGTCAACATTTTTCAAATGCTTTACATATCTTCATCTTTCTTTTTTTAAACTGATTTATTGCTGTTTTAGATTGAGTGAAATGATTGTGGATGAGGTGGAAGATAAATCCTCAAATCCACCTTATTGAATGTTTTCTGAGAACTTAAGAAGAAAACGTACCGGTATTTAAGAACTGATTTAATTACGCAGTAAATTCTTTTTGACCTACATGCAAAACAAAATCTGGGAGTAGTTCCTCGTCGGTTTGTTGAATGGTCGAGTCTCAATTTTGGATAAACCGAGTCGACAAATTCAACTTTCATTTTTCATATTTTCTTGCTTTTAAAAAATATATGTGAAAATTGGTAAAGGGGTCTTGCAAGACTGCTTGATGATCCCCCATAACACCAAGGACGTCCTCCGTCCACGATTTAAAACTACAGACGGATTTTTTTTTTCTGCGTGACGATTATTAAAGGGGTTCTCTACCCATTGAATCCGGGTTCACCATCACGAGTACATTTTTTTCTGGTCCCCTTTAATTGCATTGTAGAGAGAGTCCATTCTATTGGGTCGCAAAGAAGAGCGTGACCCTTCTGACAATTGCTTGTTTCCCATGTGCGCTTATGCTTTCCGGGGGATTCACTTCACCGGATGCAGAAATTAAATTTCCGGGTAATGATTTCCCGAAACATCATCGGAAGTAGAATGCACTCGGCGACCTTGAAAAACCCAGACGTCAGAACCCCCACTTCTCTCTCTCTCTCTCTATTTGGCTCAACCCCTCCGGGTTGAAACTACTTTTCCAGACGGCGCGTGGACTTAATCCTCAGGAGGCTGATAATGTGTGCGGCGGGACCCTGGATGCAAATGTAGGAGCTATGAACGAAATTAGAATCTGGAAAGAAAAGGGGGCTGTGCTTTATTAAGAAACTTGCGAAGATTCATGCAAAAAAAATGTTCATTTCACGCTCGACTTGACGTTTACTAATTTTTTTGTAGAATCTTTTTGAGCGAAGTTATGCAGGAAGGAAATATTGATCGGACAGGGGCGTGAACAACGCAGCTCTTTTGTGGATGAGCACAACATGCCGTTTTTTTTTTCCGTTGATGGGCCGCATATGTATATATTTTTTTCCTGTCGGCCTCGATCAACATATCAGTTTTTTTTTTTTTTCTGGCTGAAGTTCGGTATGGATTTTTTAAAATTAAAAAGTGCAAAAATACACTGGTAATTCCTAGTTTTGGCATGAATGGTAGTTTGTATCATATGAGACAATTTAGAAGGTTGTATGCAGGCAGCTTACCGACTGTTCTGCCATCTTGTCCTAGACCAGGGCATTTCAAAGCTCGGATAGTAGGATTAAATTTACATAAACTTGAACTTTGCAAGGTGTGAAAATTAAATGAGTAAATTATATGAGTAGTTCCTAATCATAATTCAAGTATAAAAGAATGTTGGAGCACTGGAAAACACGATGTTGTCGGTATGTGAACCCTTACGACGTTTTTTACGCAGTACAGTGTATAATCCAGAAGTATGATTCTTCAAAAATTTTAATTGCGCACTGTAGTAATGTAATAATAAAAGAAAAACATAAATGTTGCAGATAGGCTGATGGTTGATATCATGTAGCTGCCAAGTTTTATTAAATTTATCTGCAAAGTTTTAGTGCAATTTGTGTAAATTTCATCTTTCGAATTTTTGCGCGTAAATTTTTTTGTAGGTTATTATTTTGCTGTGCTCTGAATTGTCTTTGATTCGCAATTATAAAAAAAAAAATAAAAATAAACGTCGAACGAAAATATTTTTTATTGGGAACGCGCATCAAATGTTCCCCTTTTCAATGCATATTCTTGGCCACAAACTCGCTAATTTTTTGCTGATTTATTCATGTATTCCACTGCGCAAAACTCCTGCTGACGTTTGCCCAGCCCTTGACATGCACATAGCCATAATGTCATAACATTCATACGTTACTGGGTGCTTTTCTCTTTTGGGGGTTATTTTTCAATTGACTGTATGCTTTTTTTTCTGGGAAGATTTTCGCCGAATTCATTTTTTTTCAAGTCAGTGTCCCTGATACGTATGTCTTCACTTCGGACTCTTGGCAGAGCTTTCTTCAATCGTCACTCATCAAGACCCGACATAAAATCGAAGTTTTAATGAATTTAGGGTTATTTTCTCAGTTAGGCTATTTGTGAAAGGCAACTTTGTAAAACTGGAATCGGGAAATCTTTTTGTGGTTGGAGTTTAGTAAGCTTTTGTTTTTTTTTCCGTAATTACCGGAGTTTCCGATTTCTCTCGCTGAATATATCAACAGAGTTTCAATGCAGAAATAATAAAAGTGGCTTAGAAGAGACGAGCTGATTCTAAACACTTGAAAATTATCTCAATTGGCATGAGATTTGAAAAAAAGGAAGACAAACGCTATATTTGGGTTCTTCGCGGATGTTGCGCTCTTGTCTCAAAGATGTCGCTAGATGGACGTTTCCTCTCATTCCGTGGTTGATGAGTGACGCTAGCTTATTTTAGAAATTCAGTGTTCACATGAAAACCTGGATTATTTTTCTTTTTAAAATCCGAAACGTTGCCTTGAAATTTTAGCCATATTGTTCGCGTTCGTGATGATTGATTATTCTTCGTTCTTAGTCTTCCATGAATACATTGCTGCCTGGAATGTCTGCTGCTATCTATGTCTCGAGAAGGGAATACTCGAAAGAGATATACATTATTTCGATCACCATTTTCCGCGTGAATGATCGACTTGATTTTTCTTTTTCTGCACGTTGCCCATAGAAACGTTTAAAGCGGCTACACGTTAAAAGAAGCACTCAATAGGCTTGCTGGCACTTAGCTTTGCGAAAGCCTCCAGGCACGTTGAAAAGGGCAACCACAGCGAGAAACAGGGTCTATAGAGGGCTCGAGAGACCGCAATTCATCATTTGTATTTTGCGTGCAAAAGAAATTATTCTTCGATTGTGAATTTCCAATTTTTCTTCTGATGAATGCTCGAGAGTACGTACGCACTTCCTGAAAATTTCTCGTGAAGCTTTCAGAATCACGCAGCTGCTATATTTTAATGTAATCCTATTTTTCCAGGCACAGAATATAAGTTCATGATTGAACGAGACATTCTTTCGCAATGCGCATCATTCAAATTTATTGAGTACTATGTAACGATCGGGGATCAGATTATGTAATGTGTTTAATCTCAGTTTCAAAAGGCTTTGCTGAAATCCGCCAATTTAATTGCGGAAATTTAACTCGAAATGCAAAAAAAATGTTCACAGAGATGTCTCGTGATTAGTTTCAGCTATAAATTTTGAATTTAATTTCGAAATTACAGGATGCCCATCGTATGTTCTTCGATTTATATTTGTAAGGTGCTGTGACATTTTCTTGTAATGGTTTAAGAATCGAGGTTATGCTCATTTAAGAAGAAACATATTCAGTTATGAGCGAAGTTCTCAAAAAAATTTTTGCCTTTGCTCTGTGACTCTGCAAATTTTATGAACTCCATTTATCTTTAAAATATTGGCTAAGTGTCCGTATTTCGAAACATTGTCCAGGTATTAAGGCAGATTTTACTAGTTCGATATCTTTGCAAATTTCGCCGATGTGCAATTTTCTTCGTGAGTTATCCGAACGACCGTGAATCGAAACGCTTTCGGAGGTCCGTGCAACTTTTCCCGTTGGTGTCGCTCTTTGTCCCAGATATCTCCCGCCGAGAGACCGCAATTCATCATTTGCATTTTGCGTGCAAAAGAAATTATTCTTCGATTGTGAATTTCCCATTTTTTTCTTCTGTCAAATGCTCGGAATACGTACGCATTTCCTTAAGATTTCTCGTGAAGCTTTCAGAATAACGCAGCTGTTATATTTTAAAGTAATCTTATTTTTCCAGGCACAGAATATAAGTTCGTGATTGAACGAGACATTCTTGCGCAATGCGCATCATTCGAATTTATTGAGTACTATGTAACGATCGGGGATCGGATTATGTATTGTGTTTAATCTCAGTTTCAAAAGGCTTTGCTGAAATCCGCCAATTTAACTGGGGAAATTTAACTCGAAATTCAAAAAAAAAATGTTCACAGAGATGTCTCGTGATTAGTTTCAGCTAAAAAGTTTGAATTTAATTTCGAAATTTACAGGATGCCCATCGTATGTTCTTCGATTTATATTTGTAAGGTGCTGTGACATTTTCTTGTAATGGTTTAAGAATCGAGGTTATGCTCATTTACGAAGAAACATATTCAGTTGTGAGCGAAGTTCTCAATTTTTTTAAAAACGGAAACGAGACACTGAGACGTTTAAAATACTTGAGGTAAATAGAAATTTTATAACCGATTCACAGGCATAAAGCTTTGTAACAGGTCCATAATTCCGTCTAAAATGATCAAGCTAGTGTCAAATTTAGCTTTTCAAGATGTTTATTTTTAATGCTAAAATGCGAAGGAAACGCCGACAATATTGTAGCGTGATTTTACAACAGTACCGATTATTTTAATCCTTATTCAAAAGATATTTCAATTTTTTCAAGTTGTGAATTCATGTACTCGCAGATTTAAATTCAGTAGTTCTAAGTGTCAAGTCGAATTGTCACGGTGTCCACATGTTGATGCCCCACCGCAAATGTAACCTTTCAAGATGTGTATTTTTAATGCTAAAATGCGAAGGAAACGCCGACAATATTGCAGCGTGATTTTACAACAGTACCGATTATTTTCAATCCTTCAAAAGATATTGCAGTTTAAAAAAGTCGTGAATTGATGTACTGTACAGGTTTTTTTTTCAGGCCATTGAGCAACAGGAAATCAATCCGTTTCGCGCCGTGAACGTTTGCTTTTTCAGGCAGACATTTTCTATTTTTGCAAGCATTGGACTTTTTTGTTTCATTTTCCCTTCTGAAGTCTCGGTTTGCGCGCCTTTCTTCGTCGCTAGTAAGCAAAAGTTTATCTGATCGCGCGCAAAATTCGGTTTATTTATTTTTTATTTCCGAGGAAAAGACGGTTCGGCTTCACCGAAACCAGCAACGATGCAGCAGCACATAACACACTCCTTATGTGTGTCACCCGCGGGGCAGCAGTTGGTATCGTTATTGTTGCTCAANAAGTTTATCTGATCGCGAGCAAAATTCGGTTTATTATTATTTTTTATTTCCGAGGAAAAGACGGTTCGGCTTCACCGAAACCAGCAACGATGCAGCAGCACATAACACACTCCTTATGTGTGTCACCCGCGGGGCAGCAGTTGGTATCGTTATTGTTGCTCAACACCGGCTTGTTTCAGGGAGAGTGAGGGAGAAAGAAAAAAAAAACCTTCGGAAGGAAAGAAAAACGTAGCTTAGTAACATATGCTTATCTTCCATGAAACACCGTTAGTGGGAAGTATAGAAGACACACACACAAAAATAAAAAAAATAAAGAGAAGAGTGTGAACTTTTTTTTTCGTAATCGGTTTCTAAATGCGGCGAACTTTGGATCTCGCACGAAGTTGAACAAGTCGTAAAGCAGTCGCAAAGTACCCTTTTCAATGCAAAAGGGCTCAGATTAAAGAGGCAATAGACGAACGCCTTACTTACTCTCTTCTTATTAGTTTCAGCGAGTTTTTTCTTGCGGCAATAAGTTGCAGGGAAAATTTACTACAGTTATAGAGTCTCGTTACAACAAAGCGCTTGGGATCTTGAAACAAGCTTCGTTTACAAACGAAAACTCTTCAAAACTAAAAGGAAGTTGAATTCTGGTTGTTTGACAGGAACAAAAAAAATGAATGTCTTGCAAACACAATTTCATTAAAGTGATATTCGCTGTAAAGGTATTATCCTGTAACTTTTGTTACTTATTTGCAACCGCCGTAAAATTATGCATATTTTTGTTCAAAACACTACCAGCGTTAAAAAAAAGTGCATTTGTTGAGAAGGATTCTCAAGGTTTTGGAATAAAACGCCTCAAAAATGTTTCTGCAGCCGTTAGATATGATCTTATGATGTGTAAGTATGTGTCAGTAGGTCATCATCATGAGTAAAAAAAAGTGCATTTGTTGAGAAGGATTCTCAAGGTTTTGGAATAAAACGCCTCAAAAATGTTTCTGCAGCCGTTAGATATGATCTTATGATGTGTAAGTATGTGTCAGTAGGTCATCATCATGAGGTGGAGAGATTTTAGTTTTGGAAGCAGCTCATCTAAACATGGTGCAGAATGCCCAAAGTTGTGATGTTTAAACCAACACTTCTGCAACACTCAATTAGTTAAACAGCGGGTGTAAATTTTTGCAATGCTTAAATTTTCTTTCTGAGAGCCGATGATGCGCACATGATCAATTATTTTTCGCAATAAAAAGAAGTGCTTTTCGAATAGACAAAGTGTCAGGAGCCAACGTATATGAAATACTTGTGGGACACGTTTGATGAATACGTTCATCCGTGTGACTGACGAACATAGAGAAAAACTATTCCTGAAACAAAAGAACTGTTGATAAATTTCCTCATACAAAATGTTTTTCCAAACAATTGCTTCTAGAACAATAAGTGTGTTCTCATGCTGCTGAAGTAACCGTTTCGGAAGACCTTCTGAAAAGTGTCCGCGAAAACATTGTTGATGTTTTACATATATTTCAGATATAAAAATGATTTCTCAATCTCTCTCTCTTTCGTATTTTGAAAG
The DNA here is from genome assembly GCA_905338405.1 of Notodromas monacha. Taxonomy (NCBI): domain Eukaryota; kingdom Metazoa; phylum Arthropoda; class Ostracoda; order Podocopida; family Cyprididae; genus Notodromas; species Notodromas monacha. The sequence continues at coordinate 21,983 of CAJPEX010001509.1, read as the reverse complement.
TAGAAATGTAGATTTCGACAGTGTGGATAAATGCCATTTTACCCAGAAATATTCTACTGCATTAATGAGGTTCCATTTATGGCTAACGATGAAACAAGAGCAGAAAAACAAGAAGGGCAACTGGTCGATTTATCCAAGCAGCCCAGTTTTGTAAGCAAAAATTTTTTTTTTTTTTTTACCGTGAATATCAGTCAAAATAGGCCACAATTTAGCAAAGATTTTATTTTTACTAACACATGCATGCAAATTTTTCCCGTAAATGCAATCAAACCTGTAATATCCAGACACGTGTTCAATGTGAATATTAAATTGTTTGACCTGCAAATAATTTTGCGTCATAAGTCTCTTGCTCAATTTTTCAAGGCTCACATTTTTTTCTGCTATTGGTCTGGTTTGAAGGAATTTGGAAAATACTGTACATCGCTCATCAATATCTCAAGGAACGTCGCCAACATAACTTCAGATCATTATAGAAAATATCTTGTGTTATCAATTATTCGTGATTTCATGTAAGGCATCCAATCGTCGGTTAATTGAAGTTAAACTACACTGCTTTCTGTTCTCGATGAACCCGTGAGATTTGAAGGAATCTTCAAGAAAATGCAAAATAATGATTGAATATTGGTAGTTTGAGCATTTCATTGGTGAGGAAACGGAATCTAAATTCAGGTCAATGAAAACAAGATGGATTTTCCATTTCCTTCGGCAATGTTACGAATTTTTCCAAACTAACAAAAAAATGGAGTTTGTTGGTTTAATCCATGAATCCATTCTTAGGTTAGTTTTCAAAAATTACTTCTTGTCAGAAACATAATAAAGAAGATTTAACACAACTCAACGTTTCCAGGCGTATGGTCAAGAGATCGTCAAATATCTTGATTGATGAATTACTAAAATATTTTTTTCATAAATGAACATGCAGAAATTCACAATTTCTAAGAATGGCCTGACTATTTTTTATTTAATCAACAGAAATTTCCAAAAGTTTCCAGATTTGTTGCCCAGGTAATCAAAGAGAAATGAATAAGCTGCTCCTGGGAATTATATTTCGCTCTAAACTCAAACGACAAACATGTTCTCAAAATTTCCGTAAAACATTGATATGCTGTATTCGACGATGTGTCCGAGTTCTTTTGTCCTAGTGTATTTCTCATACATTTTACATTGTTCTATTCTTATCCTCATTGGAATTTGTATCATTTTTCATATACACGTGTTATCATGCCAAATTGCGAGTCCTTAAAATGTNTTTGTTTTTTTTTTTACCGTGAATATCAGTCAAAATAGGCCACAATTTAGCAAAGATTTTATTTTTACTAACACATGCATGCAAATTTTTCCCGTAAATGCAATCAAACCTGTAATATCCAGACACGTGTTCAATGTGAATATTAAATTGTTTGACCTGCAAATAATTTTGCGTCATAAGTCTCTTGCTCAATTTTTCAAGGCTCACATTTTTTCTGCTATTGATTTGGTTTGAAGGAATTTGGAAAATACTGCACATCGCTCATCAATATCTCAAGGAACGTCGCCAACATAACTTCAGATCATTATAGAAAATATCTTGTGTTATCAATTATTCGTGATTTTATGTAAGGCATCCAATCGTCGGTTAATTGAAGTTAAACTACACTGCTTTCTGTTCTCGATGAACCCGTGAGATTTGAAGGAATCTTCAAGAAAATGCAAAATAATGATTGAATATTGGTAATTTGAGCATTTCATTGGTCAGGAAACGAAATCGAAATTCAGGTAATTGAAACAAGATGAATTTTCCATTTCCTTGGGCAATGTTACAAATTTTTCCAAACTGACAAAAAAATTGAGTTTGTTTGTTTAATCCTTGAATCCATTCTTAGGTTATTTTTCAAAAATTACTTCTTGTCAGAAACATAATAAAGAAGATTTAACACAACTCACCGTTTCCAGGCTTATGGTCAAGAGATCGTCAAATATCTTGATTGATGAATTACTAAAATATTTTTTCATAAATGAACATGCCGAAATTCACAATTTCTAAGAATGGCCTGACTATTTTTTTTATTTAATCAACAGAAATTTCCAAAAGTTTCGAGATCTGTTGCCCAGGTAACCAAAGGGAAATGAATAAGCTGCTCCTGGGAATTATATTTCGCTCTAAACTCAAACGACAAACATGTTCTCAAAATTTCCGTAAAACATTGATATGCTGTATTCGACGATGTGTCCGAGTTCTTTTGTCCTAGTGTATTTCTCATACATTTTACATTGTTCTATTCTTATCCTCATTGGAATTTGTATCATTTTTCATATACACGTGTTATCATGCCAAATTGCGAGTCCTTAAAATGTGACATATGCTCCAAGAAAATCTCGCGCATTACCGAAGACATTATATACAGACTAGATGGATCACATTTGTTGGGCATACACACTGTGCGATTTAATCTGTTATATAATTATTCCTGGAAGTAAAAAGTATTTCCCCCTCCTCAAAATTGCAGTGCCAGGAGCATAGCATCCTTGACAATATATTTTCCTGTTCTTTCCTGTTCTGATTCTGGAAGTGAAACCTTTTGAAGGCTAATTATTATTAGTAGTATATAAGCTGCTCTTATTTTAATGTTCATCATCGCTGCAGTTGTGTTACTCTAGTTATTCAATTATTCCTGCAAGTTGAGTTTGTTGATTTGTTTTATCACCATAAGTTATTTTGTGAAATACACTTACCCTTTTAAACTAGGAATTCCTAAAAGGAACTCCTGGTCCTGTCCCAGACTGATTGTTGTGTTTCATTATCAATTATTCAGCACTTGACATGAAATTATATTGAGGCAACATTTGTCCCAAATAAAATTTTGTTGCAGGATTAATCAAATGCCAAAATGGCACAACTTCTCCTGTACACTGTACCCCAAATATCCAGAATATAATTTGACGGAAAAAAATATAAATAAAATTACAAGATAGTCGCTGGATCCCGTCCCGTGTGTTATGAAGCAAGAAAGGCAGCTAGATAGAAAAACTGACAAGTCCAGGGATAGACTGGCTCGTAAATGGTAGATACGATGTGCGTGCGGGAATAGATCGCCTGCATGCGATTGCCTCACTCGCGGTTACGTTTTTCTCTTTTCCTTTCTTTTGGAGTATTTTTTTTTTATTTTATCATACTGTATCTCTCCACGCACATACATACATACACACACACACACACACACACAAATAATTCCCTCCATCCAGTGCTTTGGTGGGCAGAATGTCAAGAGCAAGGTTGGATCCGAGCCCACAATACCGAGTCATATGTGAAGAAACCTACTCTCCGCGTTTCCGCCGGTGGTTGCTTCCCCAAAGTTTTTATTTCTTTAAATATTTATTTTCTCGTCTATTTATCACCCCCCCCCCCTCACTCCCCCAGGCCTTTTGCAGAACGGAAAAAGAGTGCCCTTAGTAATTTGTCTTTTAGCTCCTTTAAAAGTCCTGTCGGCTCTCTCCGAACATAAAACTACGTCTCATAAACTTTCTAGTAAGTGATAACGAGCTTACAATCGACACTAAAATCAATTCCTGTGAGGAACTTGATGAAGCTTTTGAAAAATTCTCCCATGCGCTCCTATTTGTAAACACTCAATTTTCAAAACTTAATTTACCGCATACAAGTACTGTACAATAAAATAGTATGATTAATCGAAGGAACGACGAAGAAGAACTTATTCGATTTACTGTCGATCACTTTATAAATACATGTACTTTAAAGCGATGTGTACATTGCTGAGAAAATAATTACAGTATGTTTTTGTAGATTTTTTCCGAGATCAATCGACAATTTTCCATTGAAATAATATAATTCAAATTATACATAAATTTTTGCCGCACGCTTCGATGTCTCATCCAGATTTTTGAAATGCTGAACTTCTGTACAATTTGATTGAAGAGACGTCTCAATAATCTCCACGTGAATTGAAGTACAGCATTTTCCGCGTGAAATCGTGGAAAAAATAATTGAGAGGATGGTGAGAAAGGTACATTTGAGTAGACGTGTTTGATATTCAAAGTGAGGGAAGAAAAACTAATTTCAGCATAACGCTTGAGAAAATTTATTTAGGCTAATTCTTGAGGTACAGCATACATGCTTATGTGAGCGTCTGAAAAAATATTAGAATGGCTAACTTGACAATGAGATATTATTTTCAGGAAAACATGAAATCAGTTGATCACATTAAATGTACCTACAAGTTTCTAAGTTGTAAATTGTGCACTATAAAATCCCAAAAGTATGCAGCCAATGAATTATATTCATATTCCAGTGACCAGTTATGTTCCGTGAATACTTTAAAATTGAAGATAGCTGTTGTCTTGAGCTACATTATTCAGTATCAGTTACCCCACACTTTATTCAATAAATCCTCCATTTATTTTGTCTAAGATATGGAAAAGTAGTCTACTTCTAATGTGCCCATGAGCACATTAGATTGGTACTCATCATAAGATATGAAAATAGAAGTCAGAAATCTGACACCCATACTTCATTCCATGCTAAATTCTTCCTCTCACTTGACAAAACCTTTTTAGTATCGTCATTTGTATGTATCCCCGAATATAACTTTAGAGAACTTATAAAAAATAATGCTAGTGAAGACAATGGTATGGAAAAATAGGATGAATTGCCAGTGGGAGTTTTCAAGTATTTAAATTCCCTTGTAACCCCAATAAACCTCCTAGAAACTCATGAAACAACTTCTTTAAGAAATAAAAGCAATATCATAGTACTGTAATTGTTTGAGTATTCTGTCGGTATTTTTATATTTCAATTTGTTCAACGTTGCTTTCCATTTATTTTTTATTTCGAATAAAATCAGATGCACGTGAATTCTAGATTTATTCTTGTTCGTGTGAAAAGTATTTGGAACACCTCGTGATTTAATTAAAGTTTAGTAACTGCTATATTCTGCAATTCTTAATACTATTGATATTTTGTTTTTGTGATCAGGGATGGGAAGAAAGTGTACATATTTATATTAGTTGTGCAGTTTCCCTTTTAGGGATGTATTTTCTTTTCTTTTAATATCCATGCGCAGCTTGTTCCTCTGTTTTCCATTCTGATGTGAAGAATGTGTTTGGATAAATGTGTGTGGGGAGGGGAGAGGGTTTGGATGTGGGAAAATTGCTTGAACCTTGTGAATGCTGAAAAGCAGAAAATAAAGCTTGCTGTTCAATTCAATTCAATATTTTGAACATAAGTACAGGTAGTTGATTTTTCATTTGGTTTGATTTTCTTCTTCGCTGAATTTCCTCTCACTTTTATTACAGGTTGACACTCTCTACAACTAAATTCAAGGGACACTACTGCATAATAAATTTGTTGCAGAGAATCAATATAACATAGGGAGATAATCCTATAGGACCAAAGTGGAATTCATTATATACAGTACACAGAATAACTTTGTAGAGAGAGTCCACCTATATAAGTATCTTGGAATTGTCACTTCTGTCTCTTTCTGGGGTCTATCCATATGTCGGAATTTTATCCTTGTCCATCTTCGTCGTTTGTAACAACAATTGACTTATGCGAACGCAAAATGAATCATGGAATCCGGGATGCTGAACATTAAAAAAAAAGAAAGTTAGAAAAGATGAATCATTGTGAAGCGATGTTCAGAACGAGTCTTGGGACTTTTGATATGACCCCGTTTCGTTTGTCGGAATTTCTGTCTTTCGAAGCTTCCAAGTTGCGCAATCTTGGCCGCCTTCTTTTCTCCTACTTTTTTTTTTTTTTTGAGATCACGCGTTCCCGTCCGCTGATGTTGCGAGGGCTGCTTTTTATTCGTTTTCAAGGTTACCCATTCGACTTCTCTTTCCTTTCCAACCCGTTTATCATTCCATGTTTCAATCAGTAAAAATGTTCCTGTCATGGTGTCCTGAACACTGAGAAATCAAACTGCTCCCCTACTGTGAGTTTCAGTTTTTTTAAATCACCGCATCCGCCGGCAATTGTTTCATGGGGAAACGAGACGATTTCTTTCTTGAAATCCGCTTCGAGCAGAAAAATTGCTCAATGAAAATTTTTTTATGTAATGAAATCCTTGTTTCTTCTGAAATTCTTCCGCTCTGTAAGCTGATGCACGAATAAGATATAATTCTAAACAATGCTCTCACAAGAATTAAGGGATTTTCGTGTGCTTTGTTTCCTGATGCATTGCGTCGTTTTGGAAGCGGTTGGAACCAAATTTTGCACACATAAAGTCTGATATTCATGCATAATGCAAAAAAAAAAACACCCAGTACGAAATCTCCGCACGCAAAAACACTGTTGCTGCACGTAATAAAGTACAAAAATGTATGAGTAAAAACTGCGGCATTGAAACCGAGTTGAAAATGGCAGCCGAAAAAAAATTGCTGTACAGGTGATTTATTATCCTTTTATGTATAAAAGCAAGTTTCTTTGAATCCGTTTCCAAAGTTCTTTAGGTAGAAGTTTTAAAAAAAGACGAACTTTTGATCTCAGTTAATGAATAGGCCCTTGGGGGATTTTTTTTTTTTTTTTTTTTTTTTTTTTTTGTTGTTTTTTTTTTTTTTTTTTTTTNGCCCTTGGGGGTTTTTTTTTTTTTTTTTTTTTTGCAGTTGGGCGCCATTTGATTCGAGGACTTCCTGTCGCATGGGTGCATTTTGTCCTTGTGCCTTTTATCCGGTCGTTAATAATTTTATTTCATATGAATCAAAGAAATCAAGGTCTAAAATCGATTGATCATCGATTTTTTACGTTTTCTGGCTAGAGTTAATTTACCATGCAGTTTTGAATCAATTTCACGGAACGATTATTGGCAGTATTTTACCCCGATAAATATTTTCTTGCAAAGATTAAAAATAAGTCGGGAAAAGTTATTCATTCTTCTCACTACCTCGGCAATTTTAAGCGATTTTTTTTCAGATGATCGTACTGTATATCTTTCGTCTCATATCAGGTGAAGTATTTCGCGATTTTCACGAGGCCGATTTTGTTGTCCAATATTATTGAAGCACACGGAAACCAAGTTTCGAATCAACTCAAATGTATTTTTAAATCGAGTTGTTCCGAATCGGCGTGGATCGCATTCATTGCGACAGAAAACCACTCTGACTTGCACGTATTTCCTGACTGGGTCACACAGGGAGGGAAGAGAAGTGATGATGTCATGGGTCACATGAGGAAACTTGTTTCTTTTCATCCCACGGGGGAGAGGAGAAAAAGAAAAAGTCGTGGAATGTGTAACTTACTTCAAATTTTTGCATGAGCAGTTAGATGGACAGGTTGCAGATTTCACTGGCGATTTGGGTCAAGTTGTGAAATTTTGAGAAATGCAGAACTGTTCATACAGTGATGAATAAACAGCAAGAAGCCTTATTCGACCTGAAAGCTTATCGACGGGTTTTTATTTTTTTTATGCAGCATTGAAAGGAACACGGATAACGATAGCATTGTCTACTGTTTGTTTGTTTCTCGCAAATTAAACAATTTATTCAAGTAGATGGCGCTGTAATAAAAGTCAGGAAAAGAATAATTTTTCTTCCCACGACTTGAGCGTGCTTGCCGTATTTTCAGNTGCATTTTGTCCTTGTGCCTTTTATCCGGTCGTTAATAATTTTATTTCATATGAATCAAAGAAATCAAGGTCTAAAATCGATTGATCATCGATTTTTTACGTTTTCTGGCTAGAGTTAATTTACCATGCAGTTTTGAATCAATTTCACGGAACGATTATTGGCAGTATTTTACCCCGATAAATATTTTCTTGCAAAGATTAAAAATAAGTCGGGAAAAGTTATTCATTCTTCTCACTACCTCGGCAATTTTAAGCGATTTTTTTTCAGATGATCGTACTGTATATCTTTCGTCTCATATCAGGTGAAGTATTTCGCGATTTTCACGAGGCCGATTTTGTTGTCCAATATTATTGAAGCACACGGAAACCAAGTTTCGAATCAACTCAAATGTATTTTTAAATCGAGTTGTTCCGAATCGGCGTGGATCGCATTCATTGCGACAGAAAACCACTCTGACTTGCACGTATTTCCTGACTGGGTCACACAGGCAGGGAAGAGAAGTGATGATGTCATGGGTCACATGAGGAAACTTGTTTCTTTTCATCCTACGGGGGAGAGGAGAAAAAGAAAAAGTCGTGGAATGTGTAACTTACTTCAAATTTTTGCATGAGCAGTTAGATGGACAGCTTGCAGATTTCACTGGCGATTTGGGTCAAGTTGTGAAATTTTGAGAAATTGTTCATACAGTGATGAATAAACAGCAAGAAGCCTTGTTCGACCTGAAAGCTTATCGACGGGTTTTTATTTTTTTTATGCAGCATTGAAAGGAGCCCGGATAACGATTCGTAACAGATGACAAACAAACAAAGAGCGTTTAATTTGTTAAATAAGTTCATCTACCGCGACATTATTTTCAGTCCTTTTCTTATTAAAAAGAAGGGTGCTGAACTCGCACGAACGGCATAAAAGTCTAATAATTTCATGAATTGAGGAAAATGAAACAGTTTCTTTTCACCTTGTTTATTCATTCATCTTGAAATTCGACCTTCATTGGCATACAAGAACTTTTAATGAGTTGCAAGGCACGATTGTGCAGTGAGAACACAATTTTATATTGATGAGGGAAAACGAGAGGCCATTCATTTTAAATGCATTAAGTAAGAGTGACAACTTTCCGCTCTTTTAGCATAGTTTGTGTGGTCACGTGCTCCACCTACGGAACCTCGACATTTTGACAAAACGGAGCAAATTACCGGTAAACTTTACAAAGAAAAAAAAAAAGGGATATGTAAAAATGTTTCTGTATTTCGCGAGGCTAATATTCCTGCAGCTGAACAGCGGATCCCTTCATTACGAAACGGGTTTGTTCCAGCAGAATTCCCGTTATTTGAAAATGTTATCGAGAAAAACTTCGATTTCTCTCGTACTGTAATCCAAAAATTTTAATTCTCTCCTGAAAGTCGAAGCATAATTGAAAAATTTTCGAAAAGTACTGTATTTAACGAAAACCACGTTTTCGGTGATTTTTTTTAAATCTGAAAACATTCCGAAATAAAAACTTTAAAATTTCTGAAATACGTGAAATTTTTTAAGGAAAATTTCGTGGTGTCTTCTTTTTTTTTAATTTCGTCGTGTGGATTTTTATTGGAGCCATTCGTTATGCGGGGGCCCAATGTAATAACATTGCATCTACAACAAACGTTTAAGGATCTTTTTTTCCTCGTTGTATAGTGTTGCTACTGTGATTGGTTCATCGTGATTACAAAATAAATTGTATAATGCCTAGTTATTTCTTGTTTACATTCGCTCACTGTTTCGATTAGCTGTGACAGAAGTTTACCATTGCATCAAACAATCATTCCGATGGATTTTTTTTCTCCCAGTATCAAAATGCCAGGAATGTTAATGATCGGGAGCTCTCGTACGAGAATCCGCTTCGAACCGGAACTTCTGACCTTCGAATTATAATTCTCACTTGGAGTGTATGACTCATCGTAGAAGAAAAAATTCTGTCGAAACTATGGCGGCGTTCATCACTAGAAAGTTTTTGAAATATTCTTGCGAACAAAGAACGGAATGTGAAATTGAGTTTTTTATTAAATAGGCACGATGTTCTATTGATCGCGTGGAAATACTGCGTATATTTTTGTTCTGATCTTTAATTTAAATTGATTTAATAGTCGGCAACTCAGCAATCGCTGGAATATCTTCTCATAATGCAAGGATTTTGTACACGACTCGGTGATTATATTCAAACCTGTGGCATTCTTCGTTGTATGATTTCATTGCAGTTTTTCTGATCTTTTGCTTTCGATTTTGTGAAAAAAAGAGGAGTATGAAGTATTATTTTCCAAGACTTTTTCTAAAAATCCGATCGACATAATCTGCAGCATCTCTTCAACCCATAGTTCGCAGGAATGTGTTGCTACTGTATCGCACATTTTTGCGAAAAATTGCTCCCATTTCGAAGCACAAACAAAATGTAAAAATGCGTCTTAAAATCTATGGTACTTGTTTTAGAATAGATGTGGTGATACTGAATTACCGGACTGGTCTAAATTTTCGTTTGTGCGATGCAAAAGCGAAAGCAATTCCTTGGTGTAACGATTTTCACATTCTCGTCTTATTTATATCCGTCACCATTGTCTCATTTTTTAAGCACACGTAAAAATTAAAAATATATATCTTATCTATGGTCCTTATGTTTGAGTAAATTTAGTATTGCTGTACAGTACTGTACAGTAGTGTGCCGCAAGGTTGGTTTAATTTTCTCCAGAACATTCAAAAGCGAAAGCGATTCCAGGTGTGAAGATTTTCGTACACATTTCCCCCCTCTTCTTAGTCATAGATTTTTAGTTTTGAAGCCTGAACGAAATGCATAAAGTGCATCTTACTAGAGCGTCTTATAGTCGTTGGCTTTTGTCTTGAAGTAGATTTGGCAACACTGTGCCACAAGATGCGTCTTACATTTTGTGGCTTAAAAAAAAAATGCGAAAGGGAAAGTGATTCTTGGACGATTAAAACATTTTTTCCAGAAAGAGTTTTTCTTCATCTTGCTACTAGCTGTACTCACATACTCTCTCGAGTTTTAATCATTTTTTTTTTCTCCTTTAGTTTTCAAGCGCGATCACAGTTTTAAGACGTTTTTTTATAATCCTTTGTTCTCGTGTTGGAGTATAGATGTTGTAATACTGCGCTACTACAAGGCCTGTCTTATTTTTCATGGGGAAATGCAAAAGCGAAAGCGATTCTTTGGCGTAACGATTTTCTGACTCTCGTTTTCCCTCCTCTCTCCCGCCATCGCGTGAGTTTTTCGTTGCGCTGGCTTCGTCAGCGTGACCCAGAAACCTAGACCCAGTTTTTTCGTTGGCCGCGCCGCGATTATGCACGGGGCGAGCACAGCTGCGAAACGCGTCCAAAACGGATCGAAAAGTCAGAGGAACGAGAAAACCGACAACGCCATGAAAGGGGGGCACCGAAAATGAGGAGGAACCATAGAGGCCCCGGAACAAGTATTGAAGTAAGGGGGGGATAAAAAAAAAAAGAAGAGAGGGGAAAGAAGGTCCCGTTGGTGTACGTGACCAACCGAAATAACGATTGAATTTTTTTAGTGTGATGGGTGACCCGACCGTGGAAGGATGTGACCTATACCTGACTGCTGATCACCATTGCTTTAATATGCGCGAATGAGATTTTGGAATCATATTTCGATTGCTGCAGCTGCAAAAAAAAATTTAGTTTGAAAAATGTTCACGTTTAGATCCTCATTGGCCAACCTATTCGGGCCTAAAGCCAAAATATGTTGCTTGATGCATTTTCTGGACCAAAAAATTAACAAATTTCAGCTAGCATGAAATAAGTTATAAATTTTGAAACTTTTAAAATTAGGTCAAAATTTGTAAAAGAGAAAGGAAAGGTAAAGTTGTTCCTTTTTCTAACCATAAAATTTTGTGAGTTCCATGAAATAAAGCGCTTAAAATTAACAGGATTACTATATTTTATGAAGATTAATGTATTACTACACTTTGCTTACATTTCATACAACTTTCTGAAATAAGAGGGGTTTCAAAGTCTATGCAAGATATTTGTAGGTCGCTGGACTGGGTTTAACATGATGATAACTGGAAGGATATAATTTTGTCCATAGCCTATGTAATTTTGGAATAATATAAATTCGTTTTTTTATGCAGGGACCCACTTCACCTGATTTATTCAAGTAAAATGTTCATCCTTTTCAGAAAATAAGAGCCATTACAACCATTGGTGCAGTTCACACTTGGAATTTTTAAGTGGAAACAGAACTGCAGTCTCACCTAGTTATCCTATATACAGAACTGTAATGTACGGCAGTGTTCTTGAGATAATGTAAAGTCTACATTTTGAATTATCATTAACATTAGCTCATTTCTCACCCAGCACATGGAAATTTCATGGGTATGAAATGATAAATGCCTGATGAATTCTCTGATTTCCACTTTTCAAGTGTTAACATTTGCTCTTTTTCTTTTAGGTTTCTAAGCTAAATCTTCTTCAAAATACTATATTTGCAAATTTTCTGTGGTGTCTGTAGTGAACATGGCCTAATCTATGTAGATTACCAGTTATGCAATTGGAATGTTGAAATGATTTTTGTAAGGCCATAAAATGTTAATGCTGAATATCTGAAGTGATCTTAATGCATGGAGCCTCTGATTGACTTCATGAAGTGGAGCCATATGCTCTACTCTGAATAAGCTGCGTTTATATGTTTCTTTTTGTGTTTAACTCTTACTTTCTTTAAATGTCAACAAAATCTTCATACACAGTTTATCAGGTAAACCGCAACATTCAAAAAAATAATTTTCTGCCTAAAAAGTCCGTCAATTTATTAATGGTCTGTCTCATACTATAACAACACCTCAAAACTTATGAGTTGAAGCGAAACCAACATGAGTAGGGGGAATGACGAAAAATGTAAGGATGGAAGTGAATAAATGGAAAAAAATGCGCAACGAAAGAACAGGGACTGCCAGGGGAAGTGAAGAACGGGTACAAAGAGGGAGAGAGAGAGAGGGAGGGAGAGAAGCAGACAGAGAGTGGGCAGGAAAGATATTGCGCATGAGGCGAAATCGGGTCTAGGTCAATCCAGGCGTTGTGCAACCGCGTGAGTCGCGAAGCCCGTGGACTGGAACCGACCGATCGGTTTTCTCATAGCCTGGACTTGCTCCTCTATCTCTCTCTCTCTCTCTCTTTCTTTTATTTAATTTTTATTCACTTTTGTTCATTTTCCTCTCCTTTTTTGTTCTTCTCCACGTATGATGCTTAAGACAATGGATTTCCACGTCATCATCGTCATCATGATTTCATTGTAAGCATTTCTTCACATTCGTTTTTTACACATGTGGAGTCCAACGCAGGTTTAAGGGAAGGTCGTCGTTATATTTGAATAAAACTCACCAAGACGCCAATATACTTTATTTTTCAAAGTACACGGAATTTTTTATTTATTTTTACCATTCGTACGGGGAAACTGTTTTTGTCGAAATGAAATGTGTGTCGTAACAAGGAAAAATTACTTTTCGTTCTATTATAAAACCCTTTAATATTAATTTCATTTGTGGAATACAGTAATTTGCTGCAGCAAGATTTTTTTGTGAAAAGATTCTACCGTGTATACAGTATGTGCAGTTAGACTTCTGTAACTCAAACCTGAGTGAGAAACCTCCCTAAATCTTGTTTTTTTTTCCTGGTCAATACAATGTCATCCCTAGTTTCCCTGACCTCTCCAATTTGAAATTTAATACTTAGGTTACTTTTTTTTTTCTTTTGGTCCCTACAAATTTGACTGAAAAAGGTCCAAGTGCATACACGGTCTATTACCATATTTGCTCAAGTAGCACGTTAATGTTTTTTTTTTTTTCAAAATTTGGAGTAAAAAAAAGGGTATGCTTGATGAATAGGAGCAAACGTTTTTAACTTTTAAAGATATATTTAGGTTCACATCGTAGGCAAGTCAGTTGGTAAATTTTGAATTTTTAAGGAACTAAGAATTCATGAATTACGATTTGAATGACGAGTGGTGATTTTTTGTGGATAAATTAATTCCTTTTTTGAATCTTCGTCTCAAGTGTTTTGGCGAGTGAGGGATGAGACGGGTTTGTTAATTTTTGTAGAATATATTATCTTATTTGATGTAATTTGTTCAAGTTTTCATATCCCCGATGCATAGAAAAGAGCTTTTTCATTTACAGTATTTTTTAAAGTTCGGCTTCTGTTGCCCCGTGTTCATTTATTCGCGGTTGTGTCAATGACTGAGTTTGCAACAGCATGAGAGACAACAGCCATGATATATTATGTAATACAGCTGGTAAAACTGTATTAAAGTCACGGAAAACCCAGTAAAAAGTTCGTGAATGGCAACCACGACCACATCCTGAAAAATAATCTTACCCTCAACTTTAACACTCTAAATCCTATTCATAGCTGAATTCGTGGACATTACAAGAGGAAGTGTCAGACGTGTAAGTGCACACAAGGGTAGACATAAAAATATTTATAGTGCATAGACAACAGTCTCAAAACAGCCATTCCAAATTTTGAGGCTATAGAGCAGTGATTCCATTTTTATCGACTTCATAAGGCAAATATTTTCTTAAGATAGTGTCTCAGATTCTGGCTGACTTTAAATTTGAAAGCTGCGAGAAAAAATGGCATCAAGTTGATTCAATAAGGACGAACACAAAAAGGAAATTTACTTTGGTTGGCGTAGACGTTGTCATACGGATGTTTTCCTGTGCTTGTCACACCTGTTCGTTCGAATTAGAGTATAGTACAATGCGCAGACCACATGTAACATCTCTTTTTATTCACTTTTAGCAGGGCTTTTGAACCGTTTTCTGCATTGTACCAATTTCGAGATAATGCAAAAGTGCTGGCGTATCAATGTCGCTAAAATTCGAAACAAACGGAACTGAGTTTACTTTGCTGCACATTAAACTTTTCGTAGTTACAGTATTTCCACGTGACACGTGATTCGCGTTCGAAGCTACATTTTTTTCGAAATATCTACTTATTTTCTTTTACTTGGCGTCAGATTAATCTTCTTTTTTTAATGCATTAGAATATATCTACAAAGAATCTCGTTATAACGAATATTTGATAGTAACAAAGTCGTTTTTAGGTCTCTGAATAATATCCATTTACTGTATGTTGAAACAGTTTATAGCGAATTTTTCGCTATAACGAAGCTATTTTGCTGGTCCAAATGGCTTCTTTGTAACAAGATTTTACTGTACTTTTTTCAAACCAAAAAAGTGTAAATGGTATGCATTTGCGCATAATCTTCGCCAAAAGGCATTGACTGAATTCTGTGTCGTGCTGCAAGTGCGGGTGCTGGCCTACACTGAATTTCAATTAATGAATAATTATAATAATCATCACTATTAATTTCAGTATGCGTCGAATTATTATTCTTTTGGCATTGTTTTGTGTTGCTGTAATTGCGACGCGCGCATCGTCATTAGTATAATTGAACTACGCGACAATAAATGTGTCGGTCGCCACATGATGAGACAGGGTTTATTACGTTTTCGATCGTCGGCGTGTCAGTTATTTTCGGAATGCCGAGCGAGCCTCGTTCATTAAATATATTTATTTATGTTTTTATGCATGTATACGTTTTTTTTTCTTTTTCTTTTGCTGTGCCCCGCAACCCGCCTCGATTCGGGTCAAGGTTGTCGGGAACGCTTATTCGTTGGAGTGGGGCCGTGGTTTTCTTTCTTCTTATTTTTTATCTCGCTCGTTACGAAGTCGTTTGTCTCTTACCTGCCTCCGTTCGCACCCCGAACGCTGGGATTTAGCTCGACACCCCGTTATTTCCCATCCTAGTTGGTAAATATTACCATTTTATTTCATAAGTTCTTGTTTCTATGCACACGCAGTTGAGTTTTTGCGTCGCTCGTAAAAGTCAGTGGCGCCAATTGTTCGACAGGAAAGACATTTTTATTTTTATGGAATTTTCCTTAATTTGTAATGTTTGCGTTCCGAGCTTTCGGGAGAGAGATTTTTTTGCGATTGCGTAAACTCGCCTGTTCTGATTTTTAAAATTTGTTTTTAGATTTTCTGGATTTTTTTGTGAAACGGGTCTCTCTGGCTCGTGGTAGGCCTAATAGTGGGTGGTACCTCGTCACTTGACGAGTAATATTTTCAGGGCGCGTGCACAAAAATGTATGACATGCCGCAACTGAATTTTTAACATAAATTTGAGAAGCAACATTATCGGCCGAAAAAATCCAAGATGTTGCCTATCCCAAACGCAGTCTATTCGCAGACATATTTCGCAAATTTTCTCGAGGGAAGTCTGGAAAAGGGTAAATTTGAAGAAATTCGTCAGTCGAGGAGGATTAAGAGCTGACGTACGTGCGGCGCGACGTGTTCTATGTGATTTGTTTACATAGATGTCGCTTCAATTCCAGCAGGAGCTTCGATCGAAAGGCAGCTTTATTTTCAGCATCTAATTGAGCTAGCATTTCGAGTATACATAGGTCGTACTCGAGTTTTTCCGGATAATATTCTAATTGAGAAAATCATGGCGTGAATACGATGTTAAATTACTCGGATAATCTGAACTGGAATAAATTAAGTATCCAAATAAATATCTTTGTACAGTACTGTATAATACAAACTTCTGTCAAGCCCAGGAGGTCGGAACTCGGAAGTTGACTTGACTGAGTTAAAGTTCATTTTTGTCACCTGAATATTGTCGCAGAGAAAATTGCTTTTCCAAAGTGCAGCATAATTTGAAAATATTTAAAAACGCTGTTACAAATTTATATTTGTGGCATTTTGCACTCGAGCGAAAAACTTTAATCGTGATCGAGTTCCTCAAGGTTTCAATCCCATTTGGGTCTGCATGGTGCAGATGTTGGGAGAGTGAAATGGCACTTGCGGCAAAATGGCATTGCAGTAAAATGGCATCTACCACGATGGTTGCCCTTGTTTCGAAATTGCAAAAATGCGAACGTTTTCAGCCATTTCAGAAAACAATTCTGGATTTATATCTTTCTGCAAAGCACAGTTATTGCCGCTGGAAAGTCAGCCGGTTAGGCTATATTCTGATTGATTTTCGTCACTTCAGTTTCTTTCTGTGGATTTTTTTTTTGCCACTTTCTTCAATCATTGAGTCATTCAAAATATATTGCGCGTCTCTGATGCATTTTCAAATATGCTGATTTTAACAATTGTCGACTAAAATAAACGTTCTGAAGTAGACATTCAGATTCTTAGCTCTGCATGAGAATTTAGAAAATAATCACCAACTTTTAGCTGCATCAATTCGCTGAATTTATAAAAGCTCTAATCGCTTGATTTATTTAATGAAAAATTGTCGCTCGTGATATTATTCTGAAATATACGGTAGTATTATAATACCGTAATATTTATTGTGCATATGATCCCTTTTTATTATGTTAGAGGCTTTTGAAATATTATATGCCAATTTATTTATACTGTAGTACAGTAATTCTTTAATTTATTATAAATATAAAAATTAATTCCTATATTCTATTGAATTCTTGTGTGTAGACTTGGTTAGATCTGTAATAATTTTAATGATTGTTCCATTTTTATTTTATTTCCTTGCAGTTATACCTATTAAAATAATTTTAATAAAATGGTTTATTTATTGGATTGCTCGAAACTAATGACTCTTCGAAAAAAGTGCTGTAATTCTCATTCATCGCTTGTGTCCTCCGCTGCATCAGAATACTGTACAACCAGTAAATGAGAATTAGTCGAAATCGAGTTTGAAATTCAGACAAACGGATGATGGATATTTGATATCATATTTGCATTGAATACCCGAAAGATTTTCGAGCGAAGGTGGCATATTTTACTTGGAATTTGTGTCGGTGTTACAGTAACCCGAATTATTCCTGAATGACTCATCAGCTTTCTTTGAATCTGAAAGCATCTTTATGACTTCGGGAAATGCGCCCCCCGGACGATAATTCGTAATCATAGTTGACGCATAAATCGGGTTCCGATAACCTTCGGAAATACTGAAGTGTCCTTTCTGTGTCAAGGTTGAACTTCTATGTGTGTCGTCACGGTAGCCTCCCGGTAATTGGGGGAAACACTTTTTTTTTTATGGTTTCGCCGTCAACGCGAAACCCAATAAAGAAACTTTTGCATTTTGAATTATTTTCGTGGGCGGAATTTTTTATTTGAAATTTTGGAATGTTTTTTTTTCTTTCGTGCTGGCGCTATTCTTCGGAAGAATCTTTTCTGGAATGTCTCAGGAATCCGGATGGCTTGCCTCTAAATTTTGCGTTCGTATAATTTCACCCAAGCGTTTTATTTTACTTACATTTTTTTTCTTGTGCAAATTTTCATCTTGACAAAAGCAGCGTCGGATTCTTCAATCCATATATTGCCTGAACGCAGTGCTGAGGGAGGAAATCGTAATGATCCTCCAATTGCATCATTTTGCGATTAATTGATTTTCTATATCAATTAATCCATAATTTTCCGCATTTATTAGTTGTCGACGTCAAAGATGCTCAAACCACGACTCGTAAATTATGTTTTATCTCTTCGATGTGCGAAAAGAAGCTTCAACGTTCCCTTATTTTTTATTTCTTGGCTTTGAAAAAAAAGAAATATTTTTGGAACAGATGTGAGAGGTTTTCTTCAATCTTGAAACGGGTTTAAAAGTAGCTCTTCGAAAAATACAGTTGAAATTTTGCAGCGTATGTCAGAGGAATCCGAAAAACGTGACAGGATTTAAAAAAGAAACCCCACGGCTCGTTTATAAAAAAAAAAAAAAAACAACTCAGAATCCATTATAGAAGTGACAAAAGAAGACAAAACAGAGGCGAAAACTGAAAAAAGTGGCATATGTTTTTTTCTTTTACTAATTTTGGTAGCGGACAATTCATCACCATAACGAAATTTTTTATAACCAAAAATTCACTTCTGTATAAACATAAGAAGGAAAAAATATTAAACTTATTCTAGAATTCAAAATTGATTTTTTAATGCCGTAAACCTAAAATGCCTTATTAGTTTTAAAACGACGTCCGTTAATCGAATATTCATGCATTTTCCCGCTAAAAATCGGTTTTCATTTATGTAATAGTTTCTGCTATACGCATTAAATTATAATTAAAAGCACATTTGTGTGCAGTATTTCTATCAGTTCAAAATAATTAGATGTTATAAGCAATTTGCTATTTTTTCATCGTCTGTAAAGGTTTCCAGGTTACAATATTTTGGCATCAAGCTCACATTAGCATAGGAGCCCGGAAATTTCACTGGAATTGAATTTTCGAAGCGATCATTCTGCATTCACTCGAATACACGTCTGATTCTGACTTTTTTAAATCTTGAATGTGTATTACACCCCAGTTTACAAACTTTTTTTTTTGCTCGGAAAATATGTGACCTAAATTTTAATGAACGCGGCTTTTTTCCGGAAAAAGTTCTGTTCCATTTTTTTTTACGAAACCGTCCCCGGGTTTTTTTTGTGGTTGCCACCATTGACGAGCCTACTGGAGCATTGTGACGAACAAGATATACAGAAGAAAAAAACAAGAATGTTGAAAGAAAAGGTACAGCGGGTCTCTGGCGACGGAAAAAATAAAGTGATACGCGATCCGCGCGCGCGACACAGAAAGCCAGTAAACTTGACCCAGTTTCGCGTCCGTGGCGACGGGCGTCACGGGCCAAGGAGGCGAGAAGCAGGCGGGGGGGGGGGGGGGGGGGGGGGGGGGGGGTTATCTTTCTAGTTCCTTTGATGTCTTTGAACACTAACCCATCTTGGGGGGGGGGTTGGACTTGGATATGGGCGTGCAACGACGACGACAGCGACAACGTCGATGACGATGATGATGATGCTGTCACAAAGACGGAAAGAGACGAAAAGACAAACGAAGAAAGAAAGAAGGCGAGTCAGCGTTAAGTAGGGGAAAAAAAGGAGTGAGTGAGTTGAGAGGGTCGGGCGACACAATTATTGAGTACATCAATAAGACACTCGTTGAACTTTAGTACATTCGGTAGATAGGCATATATGAGCACCATTTATAGGTCAAGTGACATTTCAGCGTGTGACACTTGAACGTCGAAATGCCGAATTCACGCGATCATTTTCCCCATTTCGAATCTCATCCAAAATGAGTGAGCAACTAAGAACTTGGAGTTTTTAGACGTTGCCTGTGCTGAATATTTTCTGGCATCGAAAAAATCACTGTATACAGTGAGTCCCCGTATAACGAAAGACTCACACAACGAAACCCCCGCATTACGTATATTTTTAGGGAATAAATTCAATTCACATCAAAATTGTTTCAATTGATTTTTGGCAAGTTTCTGGCTAGAAATTTAGAATTTGTCAATGAAATAAATAATTATAAAATAAGGATGTAAAATTTCTTCTATTTGCTTTCAACATTTCAGAAAGTTAATAACACAGACGTGTCAGAATGATTGCTAGCCAATTTTGAATTCACAAATGTATGCTGAATACTAATAATAATATATAGTAATCAAGGTTAATTAGGGACTTCCGGTGATTTTCTAGAAGCAATTAATTAATTTTTAATTTAGAATTGAGATAAATCGCGTTCCGCATTACAAACGTTCCACATAACGAAACGCATCCAATAACGGATTGATTTCGTTGTGTGAGGACCCATGCAATATAAATTGAGTCGTAAACATATCGTATTAAAAATTAAAAATAAATTATTTTGTTCATCTGAAAAACACGAAAATGGTGCCTGATTTTCAAACAGCCCTTTGCCTCATGAAAAGGCGTCTATTCCATGATTTTCGTCACATTCCAAAAAAATGGTTTTACCTGAGAGGATTCCAGTTTTCGTCCAATTTAATTTTTTTTACTTTGTACTTCCATCCAGATAACACTATGCCGGAATGGGGTCATTTTTGTGCTAAAATATTTTATTTTAAGAATCCTGGTCGGCAATTCTACGTTGTATTATTAATGACTCCATCCAGTTATCGTAATGCGATTATTTTTATTAGTGATGTTATTTGAAATGAGAAGAAAAACCTTGGAAGGTTTTTATGTAAAAATCCGCATCACCGAAATAATTATCGTGAAGTACATTATTTCTGACGTAAACTGACGTAATGCGCGATGAAAAACCGCCGACTCCGTGATATATAATTACGGTATGTATGCTTCGGTCTATGAAGTACTGTATTTGAAAGATTCATCCAAGAAAATTATCCGGATTTTTTCTTCATTAGCTTGAATGAAAGGTTTGATTGGAATGATGCAATCGACCCTGGGGATCTCAAGAAAAGGAAGCCACGAAGTTTGAAAAAAAGTCCGTGGTTTGTGTTCAGAAAGAGAAGAAAAGCTTCGGAGGTTTCTAACAACAAAATTCTGAATGCCTCCGATACATTATTTGAAAATGAGGCATTAAGAATCAAAAATACGCTTCTCTCGTAAATGAAAAAAATACATATGTGTTTCATGATTCGAAATTTCCAAGACCACATTAATTTCCATGTACGTTTGAAGGTTGTATTTGGGACTCCTTGGTTTTATAAGTTGACTTATATCAGTGTGAACTGTACTTCGTATTCCATTTGATGAGGACGTACGCGGAGTTTCTGAAGAATAGTTACACAGTCAAATTTATGAAAACGCTTGATTATCGATTAAGGGCCGAACTTTTTTCCCGAAATATAGCAGAAAAATTTGGATGCGACCTTCTTTCGACATATTCAAGTATCCAGAGCTACCGGAAGCTGCAAACTTTTGAAAGACAGTATTATTTGAATGCAAATGTGTCGAGCAAGTTCAAGAAAAATGAGAGAGACCAAAATTTTTCCATATGCTGGAAGCCCCCAGGAGATATTTCCCCAGAATTCTGCAGGATATTAGAGGAAAATCCTTGCAGAAAAATGGATTTTTGCTTAAAATTGCCCGGTTTGTGAAGAACAATGAAATCTTTGTTACTGTGCTATGTAATCTGTTGGTTTTTAGACTATAGGCCGCTTTTGTCCCACCAATATTTTCAGCGCTTCTGCAGTCCTTTCAATCTTCTTCAATGAAATAGCTGACCAAAATCGGAATGCGGCCTATGCTCACGCATCGCGGCCTATATAGTAGCCGCGTACAATTGGGTGGAAATAGATGCTGAGTCGGCGTTTTGAACCTTTTTGAATTCAGCTCAAAGAAGCATATTACAGGATTCCGCTGCTCAAGAAAACACTCGACTTCTCCTCCGTGGTGATTCCTGTCACCTTTGAAAACAATTCTAATAATAGTACTTTACCATAATAGTAATACATCTCGTCAATGTATCTGTCACGAGCAGAAAAAAATAATTGTAAAAGCATAATACTGTACAGACGCACAGTCGATACTCGGGTCAAGTAGGGAGATGCGGTATACGAAGAAATACAGTACAGTACAGTACAGCACAGCACGGTTACGGTGCAGTAATAAGCCGCTTCTTGTGCACGCAGCCGCT
>CAJPEX010001508.1:0-42482 GCA_905338405.1 Notodromas monacha | reverse complement strand
GGGAAAGCTGGGCTTAAAAAAAAAAACTGCAGGAAGGGCGCCTCATATCTTTTGAGTGGAGAGCAAAACTCTGCCAGGGTGAATTTTGCAAAACATTCAAGAAAAATGTGTTAAACAGGGCTGATTTTTTTTTTGGGCCAAAGAAAATTTTTTCCCTAAATAATCAATTTTTTTCAGCTCAATTGTATGAATGAATGAACAGAACACTTTATTTGCCGCTTTTCACCGTTCACAAGGTTCAATCAAGATTTCCACAACCAAATCGAGGTATTGTATTTTTAAAATATGCACTAAAACTCTTCAAAAGTGTATTCCTGCTTGAGTGCTTGGTGAAGTC
This sequence comes from Notodromas monacha, assembly GCA_905338405.1. Lineage (NCBI taxonomy): Eukaryota > Metazoa > Arthropoda > Ostracoda > Podocopida > Cyprididae > Notodromas > Notodromas monacha. The sequence goes on along the minus strand of CAJPEX010001508.1, from coordinate 42,145 downwards.
AGCCGATTATCATGTTTTCTTTAAAAAAAAAATGTTTTTCGACAAGTTTCTTTTAGTAGTTGATTGCATGTTTTTCTTCATCTCACTTCATTGCTTTCATTCATTTTTTCCGTGTTTTACTCCTTCGAGAGCTTACAAAGTACTGTATCTTCAGGTACTGTATATCGGACACATTCGTATTCTAGTTTCATCGTATTTCATACTTCGGAATTATTGGTGAAATCCTAAGGCTATGCGAAAAGGGATTCTTCATCTCATGTTTCTTTCAGTGTAATCCAGCTGTGATTAGCCAATGAAATTTCCAATATGAAATTTAATTTTGCATCCGCCCACTGAATTTATAAAATTGTACAAGGTTCGGGATACCATCCTTCAAAAAAAAGTGATTTTTTGTTTTGTATCAGGATTCAAAAGGCTTCAGCCCCCGTCCAACATTCTAGTTCGTGGGAAAAAGAGGACTTTCGGCTTAGTGTCCCGTAAAACCCGTGATCTAAGTTATTTGCACTAGATCAATAAGCTGCTGGGCTGCACACAGCCCAAAAGCGAGCGTACAGTACAGTATTTCCCGTCATATTGCAACAAACGGCGCGCGTAAGGAAAAAAATAATAATCGTGTACCACAGCCTGAAAACTGGGCAGGATGAGCGATGAGTTTGCATTCATTGCACCGAGAACTTCAATTTTCTAGCGTTAGAGTAACAAAACGAAGGAGTAAACATAGAGGGTTGCCCCTTTTGTAACCAAAGCGTACGTTTCGAAAATCGGATTCGAATATCGAGATGCACGAAATATCAGAACTGCTATTACTAGCTTGCTTTCGGCGGTTACATTTTCCTCCATAAACATGTAACATGAAAAATAGTTCGACACGAATCAACTTCGTTTCGGTAACATCGCAATGTATGATGGTTCTTTCATAAGTGCAGGTGCCTCGGCTCAACGGAATTTCCAGAGGTAGGATATTTGTGCTGAAAATGTTGGCCGTTTTCTGAGTAAGAATTTATAGTCTTGCCAATTGTATACTGTGCACCAAAAACACAGATGACGTCAACGAAATAAATCTCTTTATTTCTAATTTTCCACGATGTAGTAGTGCGAACGAACATTTTGGTTTCTTAAGATGTAGGATTGACTTCGCCGTTTACAGATTGATATAAACCTACAAATGTGCTATCATATGAAGAAGTAACTTCTTCGTGTAATATTTTTAGCATCATCATATTACGCTTTTATAAGCATTTTATTCAAATTTCCTCAGAAAATAAAAGTAACCCAAAGGTAAATTCAAAGTAAAAGCTGCTCAGAGATGGACGAAAGTTGAAACAACATCCATCGAAGACTTCTTCATTTAATACTCATCGGTGCAATAGCCGAAAATAAATCGAAAAAAATGGTTGAAATCACAGCAGATGAAACTTTTTCATCTTTTTAAGCTCTCACGTTACAGCTTCTCAGTGACCCAAGCAAAAGGAAAAAAAGAATCAACCGGTCAGATCAGCGCGAATTCTACGGCAAAATGCTGACGACCACTTGGAAACAATATATCTCCGAAATTTTGTTGAATGCGATCATTGATGTGTTAGTCCTCTTTATTAATCCTTTTCACGAGTTAGCAGCACTGAGATTTTGGGATTTTTGAATTTCGGCCACATCTTCCTCTCTTCTTGTCATCGAGTCAAAGTGCGTGGTACGTTTTTTTCAGAAACTGTGTATAGACACAAAAGAGAAGAGCGGAGGGGAATTTGAGGCATCATCTGCCTTTGCGGACTCTTCAAAGCATCTCAGTGTTTACATTGCAACCACTGTCGTTCACCAAAACCCAGATGGGATCAGAGCCCCCGATATTGAAATGCCTTGTCGGTACATAATCGCCACCGTGCCGAGGTTGGGAAACGATTCTATATTCAGCAGGCACGAAAAAAAAACTAAGCCGTTTGTTGTAATCCGGTTGGTAAAACCGTGATGCATGGATCCCTGTACCCAACCTTGGGAGGTTGCGATGCCCTGTTTTGAATGCCTGGGGGGATGTCCACGATGTCAGGGAATTAATCGGATCGAAGCGACGCAGCTCCTAGGTTTCCTAAAATACCCGTGTTCACTAACTCGAACCATGAAGCGCCTCGCATTCTTCAGACATTTTTTCAAGTTTCGCTCGGAAATTCCTCAGTCAAAAATTCGATAACCACTGAAAGAGTATCCTCATTATGAAACAATCCAGTTGACTAATACCACCACGATAAGGAGAAATTAATGCTCGCGATCAAGAATATTGGAAAAATTTTAGACATGGGAATCAGGTTGAAAGTCACATCTCCAAAATAAAGTTGAATGTTCTCATGGACAATGTTTTATGCAGTTCATCATTTGAAGCACGGTAAACTTTCCAGAGAGAAATTTTGGAAGAACCCGAGGTCATTGGGTGAAAATTCTCTAAATAGTCTAATTCAGTGTTCCCCAACCTTTTTGGGCCGACGGACAAGCAATTTTCCATAAAATTTGTTGCGGACCGGCGAATTCGAAAAAATTTTCTGTGGACCAGCAAAATTTTATAAAATCTTTGCAGAATCCAAAGTGTTGCTTGAGACTGTATGGCAGGCATTTAAAAATGTTCTGCTCTTTTTTTTAAAAATTAAGAACAATTAAGCAGCTATAGGTAGTGGAATGTCTTCAAAATTTAGAAAGGTTGGCTTGAAGAAAGTTTACTCAGACTGAAAAATTGAAATAATTTATTTCATGAGGTGAAAATTTGTCTGAAGTTCAATTAGAAGAAAAGCTAACTTTTATTTCTTCATCAGATAATTTAAATTCCAGTTGACTTTTGGACATTTCTGAAAAAAATAACAGACTTCATTATTACTTTCTTTTAATTTATGATGGCGCAGAAAATTTTCCGCGGACCGGCCAAAAAGTTCTGCAGACCGGCGCCAGTCCGCAGAAGTTGTTTACCGGTCCGCGGGAAAATTTCTTCCGCATGATAAATTAATCATAACTAGTATTTGAGTTTGTTATCACAATACGAAATTGTGGAAATACAATGGCAGTTGACAGTATCACATGAAAAATAAAAGTTGCTTTTTCTCCGATTGTAATCTCAGAAATGTATACCTGCTGAAGTATATTATTTCAAATTTGCAATCGGAGAAAGCTCTCTTGAAGCCCATCATTAGATTTTTCAAAAGACATTCCACTGAAGCTTCTTGATCGGTTCTTAACTTAATTTTTTTCACTAAAGGTTTTGTTCTGAGGACTGTATGGCAGGTATTCGACGAATTTTTGCTGGTCGTCAAAATTGTATGGAACATTGCCGTTCCAAGGAAATTTGTATGACAGTATGCCGGTCCACGACAGATGTCGTTAAAATTTGTCGGTCGGTGTGCCCAAAAGGGTTGGGAAACACTGGTCTGAATGATGCGTCCATTAGCAGGGGTATCCTTGTAAAGTGCTCATCTGTATTTGCATGTACACTTGAGAAAATTGCATGTGAGAAACGTCTATCCGCAGAAATATTCGTCCAAAATATCCAAGAAACAGAACAGCGCATGCATTACATAACGAATTAACAATTTATCGGAAATTTTGCACCCATATTTCAAAACCAGGAAAGGTCTCTCAGATGTTTTAAATTGCTCTGGATCAATTATAGCGTACTTTGTTGCTAATTTTCCTTCGAAATACTGCGAAGCTAAAAAAAAAGAAGGTATGCGTCCTGTAAATACTTGGGCCAGGGGAAGTTTAAATGAAACTTCTAGTTTTAACAAAATACAGTGCAATCTAGAGCACCAAAAAATAGGGTGCAATTTTGAATGCTTTCATCATGCCTTCAACATCCCTTACCTGTAATAATCAACGTTTACGACAATTGTCAGAAAATATGTTATTACGGCGTATTTTCGCATTTACGGTACACTTCCATCTGGGTTCTTTTATTTTCATAATACTTGTACTTCGATGTACTCGTTCGTTCGGTTTGTATATTTGAACCAACGTTTATAACTTACGAAGACTTCTTATGCAATACTTCGGTTTCCGTATCGTCCGATGAAATTGAGCTTATAAAAACACAGTCACACTTTGTTCATAAAGCGATTCACTTTAGAAGTGTTAGCCCTCCACGATTGGTCTAATTTCACTGTTCACAGTACATTTTGTCCAAGATGTTATCACCGCTCTGAATTATAATTTCGGAAGGAATGGAGAATATCTGAGTTTGTTTACAGAGCGTAGATTGCGTCTTTATTTAACTGTGTGATCGTTGCTGAAAACAATGCTTACTGTAGGATAGGCTGTACGAGAGAAGTGTACTCACATTTCACCAGATCCGAATGACGTCGCAGAAAATGAGTAGAAGGTTATGTTCGACCAGATTTACTAATCGCTGCGTCAACTTGATAAAACATTACTCTGAGACTTAAGGGCAATTCAGTCTTGAACGGCGGTAAGAATTTTTTTGGAGGATTAAGCTCGAAGCGTGAACTGCGTATTTCTTTCCCCGTACTTTTCATTTTAAAACGATGATGTATTCATTTTTTGAGACATTTGTACACTCACAACTCTTTTAGAACAACACACAGGGTTTCAGAAAATAAACATTTGTTTTTGGGGTGGGGAAGCCAGCAGATTTGCTGAGAAAAAAATGATTATTGGAAGGTAAAATTCATGATACAGTATTGTGATCCTCAAATTGATTGATAAATGAGTTGACAGCTTGCTGAACCTTGAGGGCTCATCCGTCCTATTTATCGATCACTTTTTTCGGAAAAACATCAAGTAATTTAAATCCTTTTTCTAAAACCTTTGTCCCCAGAATAATAGCACAAGGGTCTCAAGAAATTTGAGTTATTGAGGTTTGCGGGGAAATGCTTTTGAGTTTGGGAGGTTTATTTTACATTTTTCTCGAAGGAATTTTAACACGGACTAAATAAGAATTCAGAATAGACAAGTTTTCGGCGTTTGTGGGCACGAGTTAGCCAAATTAATGTCAATAGCGTTTACTATCACGAACCGTCTAATAGAAATTTTCATTCTGAGTAGTTTAGCGGGAGATGCCAATCAAATTTCATCCATGAACTTCTCTTTGCTATTGAACAAGCTTTACCGGCGTATGAATTTCCGAGATCTCAGTTGTTCCAAGTTGACAATCTTTCCTCTATGTACGTACTCTTCGTCATTTAGAAAAAACCTTTGTATACCGAAATGCCTAGACCACGAGAAAGTTTTGGACGTGGTTCGAACGCGGCCTTCAAGTTCCCTTATATTTTGAATTTTTCTCTTCCTTTGAAAAACATCAAATAACTGCAATTTATTTCCTCAACTTTTCGCCTCAGGATAATAAGGCAGCAAAGGCCACCATAAATTGCAGTTATAAAGGAAATTCCACCTGTGTCTGATTTTCCAAGATCTCAATTGTTCAAAATTGACAGTCGTATCTGTCCTCACGGCAAGTATTCGTCATTTAAAAAAATATTTTTAAACCAAAATGCATTCTCTGTCTTCTGAAAAGCATCAAGTAATTTTAATCATTCTCCTCACCACCAAAAAAAAAAAAAAGGGCCTCCCGAAATTTGAGTTATGAAGGTTTGAGGGGAAAGTCTTTGAGTTTCGGAGGTCTATTTTACGTTTCCTTGATAATATTTTCACATGGACTAAATGAAAATTCAAAATACAAGAGTCATTGCCCAAGATCCGCCTGTTTGTACGAGGTTCCAAGATCTCAATTGTTCCGCGTTGCCATCATTTGCATCTTTCCTCACTGCAAGCATTCGTCATTAAAAAAAATGTCTTTCATCGAAATGCCTTGACAGCGAATAACGGTTGTGAAGGTGCTTCGAAAGCGCCCGACAAGCACCATTCTCTGTTTGGTCTACAGTCGGCCGTGGAAGCAATTTGGGCGCAAGCACCACGTAATCCGACCAACATTGGGCTTCATTAGTAAGCTTGCGCTTGCGGCTGCTGGGGATATAAACTGACGCATCATGCCAAGCCCGGTATTTGACTTGGGTTCCGAAGGGAAAGGTGGAAAATGAGTAAGACGTCGCCCGAACGCGTGAGGCATGCGTCAAGAACAGGAGAAATTGTCCACCCCTGATGCTTCGTTTTCTCCGTCCACAGTAAACGGCCGGTCGGAGTTTCGAGTTCGTCTCTTGAATCCACATGGGACACCAGTCGTTGGTAAAACGACCGTCTGCAAACACTGCCGCTCGACTCAGTGGCTCGAGGCGCTCGGAACAGACTCGACGGATCTCTGAGAAAAAAGCTTCGATTACTGTTCTCAAAACCCCGGACGATGTCAGGATGGGATATCTTGTGGCATTCTACATATGTCCCTTTGGGCTTCCGAATAATTTGGATCTTCTTAGTTCATGACATTCACTCAAAATAAATATTAAGCCTATCTGCTAAAATGTACTTCGTGAACCATCTGTGTGTCTCATGATCGTTATGGAGTCATTTTCAATATTTGACGACGCCCTATATCTCACGGTGCTGTACATTGATTGAGAATAAGAATGCCCCATTTCCTTAGACATACTCCATTCTCTGAATAATATTCAGGTAAAAATGCAATGACACAACATTTTAAACCTCTTTTTCCAAGGGCACAAGCATCACCCATGAATTTGGTTGGAGGTGTTTGAGAGGAATATTTGTTAGTGAATACTGTAATGAGTGGGATCAACAAACTTGTTTGCTGTTGAAGAACTTGAAAGAAAATCGTAAAACCACGTTTGTATCTGCCAACAAAATAATTTATATTCTTGAGGCAAAAAATTGATGGTGATTTTTAAACCAATTTAAATGAGAATAGTTTTTCAATCTGCTTCAAACGTATTTTGAGCACAACAGTATTATTTTTATGGGAGAAGGAAAAGCAAAAGCTCTGCCAACTACGACTATAGGAACGGCTAATGTTTCAACTCATGGATTAAGTGCATACCAGGATATACTGTATTTTTACATTTAGGATTTCATTCAAATACCTTATTTAGTAAGTGGTAATTTTACTGAGTTGAACCCCATCGATCCTGAAAGTATTCCTGTGAATATGCAGTATCGAGAAAGGTTCCACTATAGAGAAAGATGGGAATAACTTATTATGTCATGGAAGATGAAGACTATTTTTTAAAATTTGGGTATGAATAATAAACTACAGTACTGTATATAACATTTTTCTTTCTGTGTAGTGAAGATTCTTTGGCAGGAAGAAGGAGCATTCTTTGACAACCATTTGATATTTGTTGAATGCTGAAGTACATGAAGTACAGTATTTGTAAAGATGAAGAATATTCTGAATAATCGTCATGAATCTCTAAAATCGCCCGGTTGAAATTTCAATTTGCCTTCACATTTCAAATGTTGGTTCTTTTTTCATATTCTCTGTCTTGGCCAGGATAACATAAGAAGATGAAACATTTTATTCTTTCAGAAGTTTTGTTCTCCGATACGCGTTGGTGTACAAAAGAAAATCGAGAGGTTTGTTTTGGGGTCTGATAAAAATTATCCCCGACAAGCTCTGCTAGAAGCAGTTCTGCGTAATTCATAAAACCGTAATTTTTAGACTTAGTTGAGATAAATGGTAGTACAGTATATGGGCTCGTTTAATCGGTTTTAAATAAACTCGTCAGATTAGGCGAAACGGGGAAACCATGATCTCTGGAACGACTCATCAAATCCGAGGGTGAGTCGAATCTGTGTCAGTTCAACAGATTCGATTAGAATAAAATTTCAGATAAGCCGCAGAATTCTTCGATTTCCAGCGCTCCGACGCATGTAAACGGAAAAATCGCCCTTGTTTCTCCTCTCCGTGGCAAACAAGGCATGGATACCTGTTATCGCAAAGTACCTGAGAACCTGAGAGCGAACAAGCTGAGCGTATGTATGTGTACAGAAGGGAGATTAGGAAGCCCACCGACTTTGAACCGAAAGAACAACAAGCCTGGAAAGCGAGACAAGGGACCACGCAAGACGCGGAAAGCTGCTTTATCACTCACTCGAGTCCCTGCGAGAGCAGGACAAAGGGATCGCCGCTGTTTGCCTCGTTGATGACCTCCATTACACACGAAATTACACCAAGAGGAATAAGTCGGGCTATGATGCGAGACTAATCTCTGGCTATTGCTTGACTCGTGATTTTTTTTTTATTCTATATTTCTGCTGATGATGGTCGGCGTTTCCTTTCTAATGCTCAGTTCACCTCACTTGACTCCCAACTATACAGAGAGCTTCCACCTCGCTTCCTTCCTCAGAAGCCAAATGTCACCTTGGCTTTTTCTTTCGCATTGAATGGGGTTTCTTTGAGCTCCTGCACAGAGCAGCAATTCATATTCTGCATGAAATGCTGGTTTCGAGCAATATACTCCCCTCAGATTTCAAATATTTACGTACTTACGTGATCAAAACAAGGGAACCGATTTTGAACAGTGATATCTCCGGAACTACTTGAGCTGTCGCCGAGAAAAGTCAGTTTGGCTACATTTTTAATTGGCTCTGTTTTTTATGGTTCTAAATGCCTTCGAAGATCTGAATCGAACATCCTTGGAAAAAGTTTCGCATGATTTAAATTTTATTCTGTCAAGTTTTTGCGTCCCAGGAGCCTGGACTCAAAACTATATGAACAGGCAATATAAGAAAAACGGTGTCCCATTGTATCTGTATCATTTTAATTGCAGCTTGCGACAGTCATGTACGAAATTCATTTCTTCCTGTGATGATTTGTCTCAACTCTGGATTTTCTTTGATATTCCAATTCTTGTACCAAGAAAAAAAGGTTCCGGCGTGAAGAATGCAGAAAGATGAATCCCTTATACAGTTTACAATGTTTTAATTTTGGCAACTGGGCTGATCGAAAATTAGATCCGAGGAAGGATGTTACATGCATTATATTTTTCATGAAATTTCCTGTATGGGCCATGGAGGTCGTATTAATACTGCTTGCGCTACGACGTTGGATCCTTTTGAAAAAAATAATTGAAAGCGCTTTAATTTTACATATTTTTCATTTTGTCAGCTCTATTCTCTCCGTAGACGCCATCGTTCAAAGATTAGTCGCATAGATTCTGTTCCATCCCTAGAAAATTACAGTACAGCATGTTGAGGTAGCTTGCTGCATTGTATTCAACTTGTAAAAGAGAGCTTGTCAGTGAAAAAAGTTCCTTAGATTCCTTAGAAACATGAATAAGCACTCAATTGAGACGAAACTCAATTAACTCCAACGATGCTCAAGTTGACAAGCACACGACGTTTGTGCGTCAGACGTCGTGCTACATAGCAAGAAGCAAAGAGAGACGATTACCATTCCTCAACCGATAGCAAGTACTAGTACGAGGTGTTTTTCCCTGATCAAAACAACAGTTCTAATGAGTACCTGGCTGGCTGATCTACCTTGGAAGCATTCCTGATTAAATGCTGAAGATAGCGGCGAGTTTCATCGAAGGCAGAACTGTTCGCGACACATGCTTCGATCGTCGTAAGTGTTTGAAAGCTGTAGATAGGAGTCAAGTGTCGCGACGAACCGTTCCGATGGAAGTTTGAATTTGTCAAAAGATTAGACAGTTTCTCCTGGCAGGAAATGAACATCAAAGTACAGAATGATCAGGGGCCGCGGTTGCAAGTTGGCATGACGAGGCTATCCTAACATTTCCTTTCAATCTGAATTCGACAGCTCCAGATAATGTTCGAGTAGTTGCATCCGCTACACATTGCTTCCATCGGAGGTTCTCAAACTGAAATGGAAACTTTTAGAACGATTGGGAAACTTGTCGGATTCAGGTGAAGAGTACATGTAGAATCTTCGCAAATATATCCTGAATTCCTGAGAGATCAAAGCATAAATTCAAATTCATGCACAGTATTTTGGTTGCAGAGAAGATCCGTAAACATTTTTGGTAGGTCTACCTGGACCATCTCAATTATTTGCGCAGAAAATATTGCCAAAGATAAATCGTTCAAGAAGGGTACTTTTCAAACAGTGGTAGATTCTGCTTACATCTGAACCATAATCCTTGGGTGGTGCAGCCGGGATGTTTTTTTTTTTGCACGATTTTGTGCCACTGACAAAATAAAATAAAAAGGAAATTCATACCATAATCCCAGCAGAGCCCAGGTCAGGAAAAATCCCAATTTTTTTTTATTCCTGCAGAACACCTGTTCAAAGCAAAGAAAATAATGCACTTCTGGGTGACATTTTTTCTGCAGTCCTGCCATAGGATTAGTATCGAGGGATTTTGAAGACAATGTTTTTCACTTCCCAGGATGTTTCCCAACTTTGGTTACTTAGCCGAAGCTGCATTTTACTGACCTTAGGTCAAACCAAAATGCACAAGCATGCTAACATTTCCTGGCACTGCTGCACAATTGAAATTGACCTGCTGCTGTCTAAGAGTTAATGACAGGGAAATTATTTTCATTTCCCAATTCACCCGTATTTACTAAAGAACTGCATGTGCACCTTGAAGTAAAATGCCCACCTGAGTTTTTCAGCCAAAAATTTGATAAAAATTGCATCCATAAGCAAGATGTGTGCCCCAATTTTGAAAACTCTAAAATTGCAATATTTGAAAAATAATGACATACAAATTTGAATATAGACATAAATTGGTCCTGAATTCCACAAATTTTCACTTTTTTATGAAAATAAGTTTTTCCATTGAAATTCATCCAAAATTCTCCAATCGAGTCAAATATAATCCACGCGTGAGCTTCTAAAACTTTTTACATTTTTATAACAACTTATGCCGCTCAATTTCCTCTCAATCATGAGAAAGAAAGGTGCGCCTGGTACTCGAATAAATACGGTTTTCATATTTGACATTCGATGATGCAATTTGTTTGAGTGGTTGGATTTCACACCAATATGATATAAATTTCAAATTGGACAATGCTTCTGGGCTGTGTAGCTTCAACCCGTATAGGCTGCAGTTAATAAATACATTTTAAGCGAGCGCGTAGACAGAAGTCCTTGAGACGGATGAAGTGTGCCTTTGAATGCGATAAAAAAAAGTTAGGCATGACGCTGGAAAGGGGTGTTTTGTATCTTTGCGTATTCCTGGAATAAATCCCTTTAAGGTGGCCCGTATACTCGCGTGTCAGATGGTTTGAGGACCTCGCTACTTTCCGCGACAAGATAAGTTCCTTCATTGTACACAACCGAAAAGCGCCAGCCAGGCTGTAGACACATCATTACGCATCTCTGACATTCGGTTAAACAAGAGCGGGATAGAGACTCTGAAATGGGGCCCAAGCGGAACAGGGAAAATTTGGAGTGCGCACCCCAAAATCGCGCACTTGGTTCGCGCTATCTATTCGGCGCGGCTTTCAGAGGTAAATGCACTAATTGCATCCGCGTTTCCTTCTCGAGAGGTGACCACCCAAGTGGATGCAAACATTTTCTCTTAGCTAGTCTCTATAGATCTGATTCTGCAGCATACCTCTATATAGTAAAACTAACGAGTCATCAATTGAAGAAGATGCTTCAACGAAGCAGTAAAACTTTCAAGCATGAGCACGTACACGGTTGAATCCAAATCGAAATCATTTCCGCGTGGAATACATCATATACTGTACCTAAAAGCATCGAATGAAATTGCAAAGAATTGCAATGCGATGATTAAAAATACATGTTCTAAATTGGAATGCGATCGAAGTACAAGCTGAAATGTTGTATCCCTTTCTAGTTCAAAGCCATTTGATGATTTTTAAAGATAGCAACTATTCAAATACAGTACACTGTACAAGATAAACTCCTGAAATCGTGCGCACGAAAATCTACATTTATCTAATTTAAAAATCGTATCTCACGGAAGCTTGATGAGGCCTTTAGTGTTTTGCTTTTTAGCAAGCATGTTGGATTAACTATCCAGGATTCAAACTATCTCTTAAAATTGCTGAGTTCGTTTTAAAGACAAGAATTTATCAAAATTTTCCGGTAGAAGCTCGATGCATTTACTGCGTTTTATATTCAACTATGACATTATATTCCGCTGGAGTTTAAAAAAATACTCTTTATTTTTATTCTTCAATAACCATCTATGAATTGCTCGACGAGTTCGATTTCAAGGCTTGAATTAATCTATAATTTCCAGTAGAAACGTGATGAATTCCTTGGAAAGTTTGTTTCTGAATTGGGGTACATGCAATTATCTTCCACAGAAGTTTGAAAAATATTGCGTATGTTTCTGCGAGAATTTTTGAATACCAGGAGTCTACTGTACTTTTCATGCTTGCGAAGTTTGATTTTCAGCATCGCATTCATTGCTGTTTCAAGAGATGAAGACAGATTTTTTTAAACGGTGTCAGTTGTCGTTTTCGTTTGAGGCCCAGCAGTTAGGGAATCATTCTCCCGTGAAAGCCTGAAATAAATTATGTTTTATAACATTATAAGGGAGATTTCTGACAACAAGCGATTTCCTGGAACATGCAGAGCTCTTCGAGGCCGAACTGTGTTTAGTGCGGTAGTACAGTACTGTATAGTCTATTCACACAAGCAGGATGCTTTGTCGAGAATCCATTTTGATCGCTGGAGAAAAAGCCACTCTAATCTTCAACGTCGACTCACTTGTACAGGCGGGGAGAACATTCACCAGATACGATGCGAAAAGAATCTTTTCCTGGGCCTATATTGAGGCNCTGCAGTCCTGCCATAGGATTAGTATCGAGGGATTTTGAAGACAATGTTTTTCACTTCCCAGGATGTTTCCCAACTTTGGTTACTTAGCCGAAGCTGCATTTTACTGACCTTAGGTCAAACCAAAATGCACAAGCATGCTAACATTTCTTGGCACTGCTGCACAATTGAAATTGACCTGCTGCTGTCTAAGAGTTAATGACAGGGAAATTATTTTCATTTCCCAATTCACCCATATTTACTGAAGAACTGCATGTGGACCCTGAAGTAAAATGCCCACCTGATTTTTTCAGCCAAAAATTTGATAAAAATTGCATCGCTAAGCAAGATGTGTGCCCCAATTTTGAAAACTCTAAAATTGCAATATTTGAAAAATAATGACATAAAAATTTGAATATAGACATAAATTGATCCTGAATTCCACTAATTTTCAATTTTTTATGAAAATAAGTTTTTCCATTGAAATTCATCCAGAATTCTCCAATTGAGTCGAATATAATCCACGCGTGAGCTTCTAAAACTTTTTACATTTTTATAACAACTTATGGCGCTCAATTTCTTCCCAACCATGAGAAAGAAAGGTGCGTCTGGTACTGGAATACTGTAAATACGGTTTTCATATTTGACATTCGATGATGCAATTTGTTTGAGTGGTTGGATTTCACACCAATATGATATAAATTTCAAATTGGACAATGCTTCTGGGCTGTGTAGCTTCAACCCGTAGGCTGCAGTTAATAAATACATTTTAAGCGAGCGTCCTTGAGACGGATGAAGTGCGCCTTTGAATGCGATAAAAAAAAAAGTTAGGCATGACTCTGAAAAGGGGTGTTTTGTATTTTTGCGTATTCCTGGAATAAATCCTGGAAGGTGGCCCGTATACTCGCGTGTCAGATGGTTTGAGGACCTCGCTACTTTCCTCGACAAGATAAGTTCCTTCATTGTACACAACCGAAAAGCGCCAGCCAGGCTGTAGACACATCATTACGCATCTCTGACATTCGGTTAAACAAGAGCGGGATAGAGACTCTGAAATGGGGCCCAAGCGGAACAGGGAAAATTTGGAGTGCGCATCCCAAAATCGCGCACTTGGTTCGCGCTATCTATTCGGCGCGGCTTTCAGAGGTAAATGCACTAATTGCATCCGCGTTTCCTTCTCGAGAGGTGACCACCCAAGTGGATGCAAATATTTTCTCTTAGCTAGTCTCTATATAGATCTGATTCTGCAGCATACCTCTATACAGTATAGTAAAACTAACGAGTCATCAATTGAAGAAGATGCTTCAGCGAAGCAGTACAACTTTCAAGCATGAGCACGTACACTGTTGAATCCAAATCGAAATCATTTCCGCGTGGAATACATCATATACCTAAAAGCATCGAATGAAATTGCTAAGATTCGCAATGCAATGATTGAAAATAAATGTTCTATATTGGAATGCGATCAAAGTGCACGCTGAAATGTTGTATCCCTTTCTAATTCAAAGCCAATTGATGCTTTTTAAAGATAGCAACTATTCAAATACAGTACACTGTACAAGATAAACTCCCGAAATCGTGCGCACGAAAATCTTAATTTATCTAATTTAAAAACCGCATCTCACGAAAGCTTGATGAGGTCTTTAGTGTTTTGATTTTTAGCAAGCATGTTGGATTAACTTTCCAGGATTCATGAGTTCGATTTAAAGGCGAGAATTTATCCAATCTTTCCGATGAATGTATAGATGTTGTTATTTTACTATGAAATTATTTTCCACGGGAGTTTTAAAATTAATCTGTAATTTCATCTTCAACCCATCTCTGAATTGCACGAAGAGTTCGATTTCAAGGCGCGAATTTATACACATTTTCAAGTAGAACCTTGATGCACTGGATATCTTCTTTATTCATTAATGTTCTCTAAGCAAAAATCATGCATCACGGAAGCTTTAGACATTTTGTGTTTTGCTTCTTAGCAACGATGTTGGATTGACTCTCCAGGATTCAAACTATCTCTTAATTGCTGAGTTCGTTTTAAAGACAAGAATTTATCAAATGTTTCCGGTAGAAGCTCGATGCATTTACTGCGCTTTATATTCAACTATGACATTATCTTCCACTGGAGTTTAAATAATCTTTATTTTTCCTCTTCAATAACCATCTCTGAATTGCTCGAGAGTTCAATTTCAAGGCTTGAATTAATCTATAATTTCCAGTAGAAACGTGATTTATTCCTGCTTGGAAAGTGGTTTTTTTTTTATCCAGGTACATGCAATTATCTTCCACAGAAGTTTGAAAATCATTGCGTATGTTTCTGTGAGAATTTTTGAATACCAGGAGTCTACTTTTCATGCTTGCAGAGTTTGATTTTCAGCAGCATTAAGAGATCTGTCTTAAGAGATTAAGACAGATTTTTTTTAAACGGTGTCAGTCGTCGTTTCCGTTTGAGGCCCAGCAGTTAGGGAATAATTTTCCCGTGAAAGCCTGAAATAAATTATGTTTTATAACATTATAAGGGACATTTCTGACAACAAGCGATTTCCTGGAACATGCAGAGCTCTTCGAGGCCGAACTGTGTTTAGTGCGGTAATACAGTACTGTATATTCTATTCACACAAGCAGGATGCTTTGTAGAGAATCCATTTTGATCGCTGGAGAAAAAGCCACTCTAATCTTCAACGTCGACTCACTTGTACAGGCGGGGAGAACATTCACCAGATACGATGCGAAAAGAATCTTTTCCTGGGCCTATATTGAGGCATTGAATCAAAGGGGGGGGGGGGGATTTAGGCCGAGTTTTTCAAAGAAATGCTTATCAGGATTTTGTCCGGGTGCCGTGCCAACATCCTTGTCCGGTCATTCGACAGGAACGGTGGGTCTGTGTCGACGCTGCCACTCCCCTACGACGCATCGACGCAGCTCAGGCGGATAGATTCTTCATCAAACAGGATTGGGCTTTGTCGCGGGTCGGTCTTGGGCGGCTCGGCTTGTCACAGTCTAAAATGCCATCATTCAGCACCTCTCGTGGTTCCCTCTGTTCGAGGTAGAGACTAAATCGAATGTAGCAATCGTCTAGAAAGTCACGACTGCCTCTAGAGCTTGTTCAGTGGCAACATGGTCTAATTCGGGGACGGCCGATCTCTCTGGACAGCAGGCGGACGTCTGTCCACTCGTAAATGGAATGATTCGGCCCTGGCCCGGGAATGTTTCGAGCGAAACATGCAGACTTCCAGGGATTATCATGAGTTCACTTTGAAAATACTTGGTCGCTTGATTTCTTCAAAGAAGCTACTTGAACTCGAAATTTCCCAGGAAATGTTCAACTTCACGAGTTTCAGCTCGCTCCATGCATTGCGAACGCGTCGACATTTGCGTGAATGTTAGACCTGTTTTCGTGTGAATGTTGGAATTGAGAAAAACTTCCAAAATGTACACTTTCCGAAGAATGATTATGTTCGAATTGAATTCGAAGCATGTTCGTATTCAACATATATGCAATGTTGCGTACTTTCTTTTCTGTAATATTATGATTGCAGTTACAATATAAAGTGTCTTGGATGGTGTCCCATATTCTGCGTCCCCATGTTTAATGCTGCTCAGTCACAGAAAAATTATTTCCATGAAAAGCCCAGCTGCTTAAACTTTCCGAATTCATGCTGCTTTTTTCAGATTTGCTCCTAAATTCATGTCTGGCTAGAAAATTCTGATTCATTCAACTTGTTGAAATAAAATTTATGAATACAGTAAATTTAAAAAAAAATCTGTGCTAATGATTGTGCCTTTTATAATGTGAACTGCACCGTTGAACTCTTGAAATAATGGCATACAAGGCGATGATATATTTAACCACGATATAAAGAAAATATGTACTGTATGTTCTTTTAATTGATGCCTGATATCGAACTGTGTTTCTCAATCTTTTTTGCCTCACGGAGCTAATTTTAAAATCAGTGTCTATGACGTAGCCCCAGGGATTAACCAAATGACTGCACTGAACTCAGCAGTTGTACAGTATACAGTATTTCGTTATATAATTTAAACCCTGTTTTTATGACTACTAACTGAAGTCGCAGACTTGGAAGAACTCGTCTATTCTTCACGAGCCTTGGTTTTTGTCATAACATTCCAATAATTATTCTTTGTTTCCCTGGATCAGCCTCGGGGCCCCTGACTAATGCTTGGGCGAGCAAATGTGGCCCGCAAAGAACAGGCTGGATACATTTTGTCTGAAGTGTGAAAATATCGGAATGAAACTCCGTTGAAATCTCACGTATCTCTTATTTCACGGTTTTATTAACGAATAACAATCAATGTAATCTAGAATTTCCCCACAAAAAAAAAAACCATGTGAATGCCTCCACGGGCCGTCAACTTATGCGACAATACGAAACAAACAAGGAAACGGATTAGCGTTAAAAAGTTTATTGTTTCAAATCCGATTCACGCCCACAAGGTCGCACACTATTTTCTCAGCAGAATGTCGTTTCATAAATCCCGGCGTTGCCTGCGACTATATTAGGTCGCTAAGCGGCACCAAGAGTGACGACGCCAAGTGAATATCAACCAACGCATGTGCTCCACTTTTTTTGTTTTATCCCTTTCTTCCCTGGAAGCGAATCAATCGTTACACTGCGACACAGTGTCAACTTCATCACTTCATTGCAAGCGATCCTGGGGGGGAAAATGAGGAGCAGATTCTCGATCTCCTCCGTCTCTATATTCTCTCTTGCTTCTCTCCGGTTCTCTTTCTCTCGCTCAATCTTCCTTCTTTTTGGGGCAATAAAAAAACAAACTCAACGTGTCGTTACTGTCGCTTCACTCGTCTAATTTGTGGGAAGGATCGCGAACCGACGGCTGATCGTAGCTACGACTTGATATGCTGAGTTATTGGTGCCTCAACCCAAAACGTCGCCGGCGAGGATAAAAAAAAAAAGAGCGGGCAAATTAGACCTAGCATCTTGAGCATTCCCGACAGCACAGCGAACGAACGTTTCTTTGGTGCGAAGTGGGCAAAGACAAGGTTCCTCGCCACGGACAACATCTTTACAAAAAAAAAAAACCGAAAATACAATGGAGCACATTTCCTTCTCGCATCGAAATACACACATTGAACCGAAACGGGGAGGGAACAAAAAAAAAATCACCGAGTAGCCGCCGAGACGAAAGCAACCAAAGATAACAACCAACGCAAAACAAAACTCGGGGTATAGTAATACGGTCTTGGACTTTTGCCTCCGGTTACGAATGCCCCGACTAATACTTTTCGAATTAATTCCAACGAAAGGTAAAGGCCCGCGCGGGTCGGCAGAAACGCGATCGCGGTTGTTGACCGACTGGCATAGTTTTTTTTTTTTTTTTTTTGCTTCTTTCTCTCTTTTTTTGCTGTGTGTCTCCTCATACCCAATTTTTTTACTCTCTTCTCCTCTTCCCTCTTCCGAAGCACGACACACAACTTGAGACATCGAGGCAATCGTAAAAATATAAACGCTCGATAAAACTCTTTCTTCGTCACACGCATCTGCTCTGTGTTGTATACCTCGTCGAGTGAGTCAGGCACGGGGCGGGGGTGGTGTCGTGCGACAGGCGAAATGCGTGTCCACGGGCCGGATTCAGCGTATACCTTTCAGTTTATCTGCGCCGCTACACGGCAAGGCTTCGACAGCAACACGGGCTACGGCCGATTCTAACCACTTTTCCTCGTTTCTCGCGTAGAAAATACATCACGATGCTTTCTGCTTTCCCTCTTGGCTTTCCGCGTCCTTTCCGGGGATCGCGCGATAAAGAAATGCAGAAGCATGCAGGACACGGAAACGCGGACAGGCGAAGAGATACGACGAAATGCATAGCTTGTGAGAGGGACAGGTTCAGAAAGGGATGCTGCGTCTCATTAAAAGAATATTTTCAAGAATGCCAAAGGTCAGAGTAGGACATTTCGTTGGAAAAATTTAAATTATACGTCACGAGTAAGTTGGCGGTGGTTTACGCAACTCATGTTGACTCTCGAGAGCTAATTCCACCTTGCCACGAAGAAATAAAGGAACAGGACACGGAGACACAGACTGGGACAAATACAGAGAGAAGGAAAAGAAATCTGAGCCTCATTGAAAGAGTTCTGTATTGTTTTCAAAATTTTTTGAAGTTAAGAGTAAGGAAATTCTTTAGACCTCCAGAGAGTCGGCTCAAATATTCGGAATTACGACGAAGATAATGATGGGCGACGCATTTGACATGTTTTCTCCCGAGGGACAGTTTCAGAACCCGGATTATTATATTTTTATCATTCTAGGCTCATCAAAAAGTTGCAATTACGAGTCAGTATCATAGGTTAGACTCTTGCTCCTGTCAGTCGCTTGCGATATTTTATTTGAAGTTGTGCAAATTTCTGCGCGAGAAAGAAACATATCAATTTTAATTGATGGCCATCGATCATAGGCTGGAAAACTGACGTTCTATTTGGCTGAAACCACTAATGCATCCACACTAATACTGTACTCCAGAAGGCAGTATTTCCCAGTGTTTAATTAGATTTTCTCGACGTTTTTAGGGTACACTTGTAAGCAAATTTCTGGATGAGCTAGAAAGGCTGGTTGGAAATTTCTCTCCATTTTTTTTATTTTCCTACGAAGCGGGAAAAATGTCAGGGTCAAGATTGGGAAGCTTTTTAACCTTGCAGGTGAGGATATGAAGTAACTGTTCTGAAGGCACCGAAGGGCCGGGGTTCGTGGGCGTCAATTTCTCACTCCGGAGGGTGCCCCGAAGCGATGTTGTTAGTTACCGGTCATTAAACCCGGACCCCTCTGCATGAGGGCCGTTCATTCATTTGCGAAATTTGTTCAGAGGTCCATTCAAAGAATATCCAAGGACTTTAGAGCTGAGTGAACGCGTTATGTAGGGTAAGGATAAAAGAAAACTCGTCTCCAGCAAGAAAAATAAAGGCTCTTTTTTGGGTCGGGAAGTGCTATTGAGTGGTGTGCGTCGTTCTCTCGAGTGATTTTTGATTGCGGCAACCACATTTTTCACTGACCGCCCTCTCCTCGTTTGTATGGGAATCGATGGAGTATTTTTCAAAATTCTTGCCGATAATCCGTGAAATTTTAGCTAGGACACCTCAATCACCGTCCTACCGTGCAGTGGTGGTAAGCCTTATTAATCATCATTATTTCCCAATTGCATGTAACATTTCATTTTTAAAAAGATGAAAGAGTCGTTTCCATTGGGCAGTTAGCTATAGTATTATCCTTCAAAAGAGTAGAACCAATTTTTAAAGGATTTCACCCTTCAAACTATGACATTATATAAAACATCAGATTGGTCATAGATTTTGAATAAACCAAAGCTTGATAAAATTTCCATCGCAACTAGCTCTAGAAATGAAACCTTTATAGGTGTAAAGGATTTCCTTTTGAGCTGTCTGCGTTGTAGTTGATCACTAAAACTTTGTTTACGACTTCACTTCGGAATTCTGCACAGAAATAGTTTTGGGGGGTATGAAATGATCTGGTATACTGGATGCAGGTTACCCACCCCTATAGCGAGGTCCGTATGGTGCAAAAAGGATTTACTCCTGACTTTATTGCCGTAAACCCCCGACCGCACTATCTGACGGGAACAGAGACAGAAGATCACCATTTTTTTTTTGCGAACCTTTATAGACAGGCCAAAAAGATCAAGGATAATTACTGCTTTTTTGCAAAACTCACCCGTAATCCAAACATGAAGAGGGTGATACGCTGTTTAATCATTCTCAAGTTTCACTCGTATACCAAATTAATTTACGTCATCAAACATACAATAACTACTTGATTGCGTTGTTGATCCGGGTTACATACATGGTGTAGATTTGGTTGATTTTTCGTGGTAGGGAGACAGCTTTTACCTTGGTCATGAGACATGCTCTTTTCAACAATTTGTTCGCGAGAAAAATATTCTGATGCAGGTTGCGAATTTAGTATCACATGAACTTGGAAATCAAGTCAATTTATTAAATTCAATTTATTTTATCCGGGATTGTTCAACGACGCCAAAGGAAGTCCCAAATGGGTTTTTGGCAAAGAATTTGAAATTTGGCATAATGCATCTTTAAATACCCTGGTGAATCTTTCAAATACAAGCGACGTTTATTCTGTATACCGGCAATCGTGTGTATGGACTACTCAAATTCTATTTGGTAAATACACGGTTTATGTGAAAATGTTTATTGAAACGTTAGATCAAGTCAAACAATGTGATGGAATCTGGAAATGCTGTAGCATGTTTTAGATAACGGTTTCCTGATAAATTTAGCCGATTTTAACGTTCGCCTTATCGTCAAAGTCAAAGGCTTGGAATCACAAGGGCCTTTCATAGTTTCTTAGTTTGCTTTTCAGTGATAGGTTCAAAAAACAAGCTGAAAATGCTTTCTCCGGAAGAGCTGAGCCCATCGAAAGAAAACTTGCGTCGTCGTCTTGCGCAACCCCAGCAGTTATCACATCGACTAGATTCGATTAATGCTGACGCAGTTGTGAGTTCGGGAGAGTCTGAAGGGAGACGAAAGATGAGGAAATGGAAAGGAAGAAATAGATATAGGGACGAGGAAGATGCACAGACAACAGATATACGAGGGGACTCTAGCGCATAATGTTCCGCATTTCACTCGCACAAAATCGCCGAAGCAGCTTAAACTGATGGCTTTCCCAAATGGATCACGTGAAGCAACGCGGTCGTCGAGGTGGCTCAAGCAGATGCGATCACATTGCCCGGCGGTCGTGGACGGAAGATCCTTCCGATGACCGCATTGTTTTGGCCATCCTTCGAATGACCGGACTCGTCCAAAGACAAACCGAACACACGTCCGCTATTTGATGCATCACAAAACGACTTTTCAGAACCCTTAAGCGTATCGCGCTGGGAGTCCACAGAGGAGAAGCTGGAGAAGCTATACGGCATTTCTGAGGAAAGGGCCGGAAAGGGTACCTCTCCTACATCCACGAGACCAAGTCAGCGAACACATCTTGAGCGGATGTCGAATTGCGCGGTAATTTCTCACGCGAATTGGGCGCTGCACTTCGAGCTGGATCGGGTGTCCAATTGCGCGGGAGTTTAGGCCAAGATTCACATTTGTTTAAAATTCTAAATTTACTCTATATAACCGAAAATAAAAGACGTTTCGCATGAATAATTTGCTCTGCAATGTAAAGGAACCGCCAACGAGTTCTCTTATGGATAGTGGACTCTATGCTTCAGGTAATCAACTGCTTGAAAAGTGTTCGTCCTTTCAGCTCGAAAATATGGTTGCCACCAATATTTAATGAGTGGAAAAACGCTTTTTCACATTCCAGATTTTGTTGAACGAGAATCGTTTCCATCGATCCGGTGTGTTTTAGCTGCTCGTTATATTTGCATTTATTTAGCAAGAGAATAAATTGGAAATTGCAAATTTCAACAAATAACTCATTCAGGAGGATTTTGGGGGCTCAAGCTGGTCTCCCGATATATATACGAGTAAATTTAAAAATCTGGCATCCATTTTTGCGAAACGATTTTAAAATATAATAACTATGGGTCCTGATTTATTGAAAATTAAATTATAATTCGTAAACTCGTTTTTTGCCTTTATCGGATGATCAATGTGGTTGTAATCTGAGACGACACAGTTATCATATTCCAGAATAATTCGAAGTTAGTCTTATTTGTCTGAACAAAAATTTGGCTTCACAGCATTCATAGCTGTTGAAATATTGGAATTTTAAGACAAATTTAGGAAATTTCGGGAACATTTTCCAGAGGCAGACTTTCTTTTTTCGTCTCCACCATCGCTTTTCAGAAAGACTGAATTCTATCAAAATCTCCCGCGCACATTGTACGTCT
Source organism: Notodromas monacha (assembly GCA_905338405.1). NCBI lineage: Eukaryota > Metazoa > Arthropoda > Ostracoda > Podocopida > Cyprididae > Notodromas > Notodromas monacha. The sequence goes on along the minus strand of CAJPEX010001508.1, from coordinate 19,701 downwards.
TTAGCTACGCATAACCGCTGAATTCAAAATCCGCTCAAAAGCGGAAAAAAGCTCAAAAGGTATTCGGGGACCTGCCCTTCGGGGATTTGGAATAGCGCCACCGAGAGTAGGAAAGCTCAGGATTACGCGGGGGTTTCCCGACCACGACGACGACGATGATGACGACGACAGACAGTTCCCGAACCCGGTTATTGTCACCCCGAGTGGGTCACCCCGCCGGCAAGCGTTCAAGAAACGATTGTGACGACGGCGACGGCGGCGACGACGACGACGACGACAAATAAGCCAGCAGCAGATCGGCGACGGTGAGGACGACGGCAGCGGCGACGGGATCACGACGAGTCACGGCTGGTCGGTTCGGGTTTCACGTGATTGGGCAGCAGGGAATTGACGGTGGAGACCTTCGCTGGGCGACCAGGCACCCACCCGGGCGGCATGAGGCCCGAGTAACTAGACACGTTGAGGTAATTCAAAGGCGAACTGCCGTGAAAGGCGGCGGCGGCTGCGGCGGCAGCGGCGGCGTGCTGATGCGGAGACCCCACTGCCGGCAGCCAGAGTCCCGGACTGCGGGCTTCGAGACTGGCGGCGTAGGCAGCCGACGCTGAGGACACAGCAGCTGCGGCCGCCGCGGCGGCGGACAATTCCGCGGATAATTCCCCGCGTCCGCCATCCATGTCGAAACCGGCGGTCACTCGCGCCTTGTCTTTCAAAAGCGCGTCGAACGCGGCGTTGGCCGAAGGTCCCTTTTTAGTCGCCGTGTCGGCGAGGGACCAGATCTTCGGCCCGGAGATATTTGCGCCAGCACCACCTCCACCTGTGCCACCACCACCTTTGTCGCCACCGGCACCGGGATGCGGTTCGTCCAATCCGGACAGGGACACGTCGCTGCTGCGACTCTTGCTGCGACTCCGACTACGACTCCGGCTCCGGCTGCGACTCCGACTGCGACTGCTGCGGCGACCGAAGAGTTCTTCGCGGTTGCCCTTCGAGGCGCCGTTGCCAGGTACGTTTTCGCCGAACAGGGGCGGAGACCAGGATGGTCGGGAGAGTGGCGGCTGGACGCCGCGAGACGCTTGCAAGAGGTGGTGATGGTGGCTCACGAGTCCGGCTCCGCTCGCGCTGCTTTTGGCGATGAGAAACGGCTTCCCTTCGGCCTGCATCGGAAGACCTGCAACACAAACGGAAGACCACCAAGACGTTGAATCAGTGAATTCTCGAGCATTCGATTTGTTTAAAGGGGGAAAATGCAAGTTTAGGGCATTCTTCTGCCAACAGTGGAGTTCCTCGAACAGCACGAACTCGGTCTGCGAGTTTCCAGGGCTCCGCGGGCAATGAAAAAATACAGTAATGTAATGGAAAATGTAGGCGTTGAGATGCAAAAATGAACAAGTTTGTGCTTATACTGTACGTTGCTTGTGGTTATACATGAATTTTTCGTAACCAACGGAAACCCGAGTGTTACTCAACTGATTTTCCTAATTATGTTTCTAAATTGCATGAACTTAGACTCCACACAGTCCGACGTTAATCTGTCGCGAATTCCAATTCTGAAAAGGTTCTCGGCACACATTTTCTTTGGAAAGGAGCGTTGTAGCTGTAATAGATTCAGGAGCCCTTATCTAACAAATTTAATTTCAATCAACACGGTCATCAAGCAGAAGCAGGAACATGTCCAGACAGCATGTTAAAGCGGAGGTATTTCTTTTAATGAGCTGAATCCATTGAAGGTATAGATGTAACACATGATTCTTTTTATTTACATAGCTATTTAAAATCCTCGTCCATTATAAAAAACTTGTTCAAGCATAAATACAATTTTTGCCAGAATAAAAAAAAATTAACGTGTGCCAATTTGATCGTCAACTAGGTGTTGATTTTTTTTTTCAAGCTCAGGAGTTACATTTCCAATGTCATTGTGCATGTTCTTGCAGGCACGAAAATCCGTACGCTGACGGGTTGAAATAATCTGGAAAACTTCGAAGAATTTGTCGCCTTAAAACGTTTTCGAAGTGTGATTTGTACTTCACAAATGCACGCATCCACAGTTACTTCATCGGATTCCAATGAACGACATTGAAAAGCTTTATATTGCGACTGATTTCTAGGCTAATATTTGCAGCAATAGCGGCTTTTTAAAATCTCATTCCTCGTATAATGTACAGTACAGGTATTCTAAGTTATGTGCCGTACAAGCTTCGATTGAAGACCAGGGAAAGCTGAACGCTCACGGAAAATGTAATCTGAGCATAATCTCTGTGCATAAAACTATTTAATTGTATACCCTACATCCATTCCTTCAGATGAACTTGATCATTTTACCAGGTCGACCTTTTCCAAAATGAGAACTTGATTTTATTGAGCACGCTTCATTATTCAGTTGTAGGCAGATAATTAAGGTGCTCTTCACCTCGTGTCACAAAGGCTCCGGTTTTCATTGCATTACGTCCGTCGAAGCTTATCTTCGTAAATTACTGAACACTTTCGCGTCATTGGCGCAACTACCTTTAAAGTAAGTATTTAGAAAGCTTTAGAACCTAGTTTACTGGGCGCAAGAGTAACAAACGGCGCTATGTCAACCGTGGCGTCGAGGCAACGGAATAATCGCGCGAGGAATAATGCTCATTCGGGATTCGGAATTGCGTCGATGAAGCGGGGGGACGAGACAAAGAACGGACGCCGTTCGGGATCCACTGGAATGAACCAGTTCACCATGTGTGGGTGCAAACACGACGCGAGTTGACGAGAATTTAATCCCTGTTGTCAAAAAATCGCGACTCGGCAAACTCGCGAATGCAAACGAACAGGGGGGGAGACGGAAGAGCTTCATAAATACTTGCGTACGGAGTGTCAACCCGTTATTGCCTACGACGTGCAGATAGAACACGACACATTGCTGGGGCGTCCGCGAACTTCGATCGAAGGACTCGGAATTCCCCGTGGGAGGCTTTAAAAATCCCGGGTATCGATTACTTCTCCAATCTGAACCTGAAAATGATAATTCGATGCACAATACGTGGATGCGATGTGTGTGTCGCATTATTTTTCCTCAAAGCTGATGGTGCGCAAGAAACATTTGGCGAACTTATTCTCTAATTGATTTTTCATCGACCTCGTATGATAATGTCTCAACCTGAAATGAAAAGTTCCAATGTTCGCTTCGTATCTGGTTTAAATATTGACAGATGGAGCATTCGAATATTTCACACTATTGAAAACTGCCGCGGACGAGAATACTATTTTTTTAGTGCAAAAATGACTCATTTTTTGGGTTATTTCTCAGCATGGGTATTTTTTTGTCTGAGGGATCATTTTACATGAAAATATTAACTTTCACGAAACCAACTACTCCGTACCTAAATTACTCGTCACGTGGATTAAAGCTCGCTGGCTTTCCGCAAACACGTCATTAACGACAGAGTTTTGTGTAAAAAAATTAGGTTAAAAAAAATAATTTTCGACATTTACTTCAGAGCATCTGAAAAGCATGTTCCCTCAAGATTCAAATGAGAGATTAAACGTAACGCCTGGGGCATTTTAGAAAGATGGTATCATCATTCATAATTAATGCCGGTTTTTTTTTATCATGTGGAAGAAATCGATTGAGTTTAAAAGAGTTCCATTTCAGCACTGTAAAAAATGTGTGCGTGATGAGCGTAGGTATACGAGTATGTGCAAGAAAATTTTAAAACTTTAATGCTGGACAGCTCGATTTTCAGCTCTTTCAAAATCATTTGCCTGTCTACAATTTCTCACCGCTGAATCTCATGGCTGGTGAAATGTTGTTGCTTTTTGTAGCTTATGGTTTTTTTTCAGGTTAGATCGGAATTTGTTGTGCGAAAAATTTGTGAAATGTCTGCATGTGCAAGCTATTGAGCCAAGTTTCTGTCAACATGTGCATTTCGACGGATTTGAAAAGAAGAAACAAACGGATGCACGAGTGTCAAGAATATGAGAATGTGACACGTCCCACTTACATGGTGTAGTCAAACCTTACGTCCTTACTTTTACCGTCGGATAAGACACACGTGTATATTCTTTTACTTCAACTTAGTCTAATATTTACCCGAAGGTATACCAAGGATGCACGTTAAAGATTTGGAATCACTAGAGGGAGCCCTTCAAAGAACTAGCATATGAATTCAGGATTTTGCAGTTTCTGTGACTCAATCGACGCCATCATACATAATTCAGTTTAATGTACGTTTATATTACGAATGCGTTTGTAACTCAAAGAACATCGTTTTTTTAGATTATACCTGATCGACGCACAGCATGTTGACTACAGTTTTGAAGGGAACTTTGTTACGGGCCCCGAAAGGCAGCAGAAGCGACGTCCGCGCGACAGGGTGGTGGGTAATATCGCCCACTCGCCGAACCTGTCATTCGCGCGGATATTGCGTCGCATGATAAATCGGCCAGAGTCCATAATTATTCATGGATCTTCGCTGACGGGAGGCCACGACGATGTTTACTCGCGGCGTCGGAAGCCCGGGTCTCAACTCTGCAAATATTGGCTGTCTGCGGCTGCTGGGGCGCTGGAGAAAGCGACCCGGGATCGCCGGCGAGTGCGAACTTATTTCCCTCTCGCGACGAAACCGCGAAGAGTGTTGATGCACCAGGAAAATAAAAAAAGACTACTCCTCTGACGAATCAGGTTGCAGAATTACTGTAGTCTGCCGTTTGATCCGATTCCGAACGACTCCCTCTCCAGAAGGCCATGGGGTTCAAACGCGAAGTGATGGGCGGGAACACAGTGTTCGACACAACCCCATTCCCAGGGAAAACGCGTCGATTGAAACAAAACTGGCCCACTATTCTCGCACTTTTACTCGAAAACCCCTTTTTAGGGCGTAAAAGGCGTTATACAGGCGGCAAAATTTTGAAAACTTTCGAGGGTGTGTTTTGGGCTTTTTCTACCGCTTATTATGGCCTTAACTACAGGTCCGTGGGTGCTTCGGGACGAGCTGTTAATTGGGTGTACGACACAACGTACGAGAACAGTTGGACCCATTTTCACTAACACCTACATAATGTCTTTGTTTATTTGTAGATTATCTCTATTTTAGTCTAGATTTTCGAGGTGACACTGCTGTGCGGACTACTCTCCAACCTCGATCTGAGTATATGCAGAAGATGCATTTTTGAAGATTTTTTCAAATAACCACTATAGCGAGGGAGGTATTTTCGTTCCACTATTCGTCATCGGGAGCAATTCAAGCGCCAAAAATGATTTCAATTCTATTGAGAGGCAATATCCTACAAGTTATTATTTTTCAACTACAAAGGACGTTGATCAAGTTAGAACAAAAAAGGAAAACGCAGAACGACCGTCTGCGAGTGGAAAACAAATTTTTGCTATGGCTTGAAATTGCATTTTTTCAGGATAATAATTGGCACCTGTTCAGTAGTTGATGTGTCCGCTTTTATAAAACTTTGGCATTTTACCGAAATAAAATTGGTAAAATTGTGAATTTACCTGTGACATTATTTTGTCAAATTTAAACAAACTGGAGCACGATGAATCATTTTTGTCAAACATAGCTGCGTGTTCTTCGGGTTTGTCTGATGTCCGATGTAATTAAATAATGTAATGTCATACCAGAGTCATTAAATGAATGGAACATTCTCTTGTTGTAGGAGGAATCGTGGATATTATCACCCATCCTACAGGTGAGAAACAGAGTATCAGAACGAGATTAAATATTTGGTCAAAGAAGAAATGCATGTAATGGGACTCATATCCGGGAGAAAATTTGGATCTTACGGTTGTCGACAGCCAACGAGTTGATGGCCGAAAAATGTCGTGTAACCAAATGAGATCACGCAGCTAACGGTAAAGAGCCATTCATAGCCATAGCAAGAAATAATTGTCCTCTCAACACTTGAAAATCCTACTTCCCACTTCTGACGCCCGACGTCACACGCAATGAAATCGATGAGCGAACCTGTCCAACTTCCCAATTAACCCCAGTCTTACATTTATGAACGCCGTTCGACGAGCATCACATTATTCTCACGGTGCTCATCTCATGTGTAATTCGACGTTTCTCCCATCAGCCAGGAAAGGGGCTGATCTTGATGGAAAGACGAGGCGAATCCTCCAGGTGCACACGTCATGCGGAAAACCTAAGAGCACGCATCCGTCTCGAACGAGAAGCGATCTGGATCAGGCTTTCTTCGCATCACGTTCGCCCATCAAGCATCTGATTCGCTCTACTTCGTGGTCAAAAAAATGGCTTCTCAACTCGACCAATTTTCCATCAGGTGAATTTCATTTCGGTAAAATGTGTAAACAAAATTTTCATAAAAGTGGACGCATCTATTACTGAACTGGTGCCAATGATTATCCTAAAAAATGCAATTTCAAGCAATAGAAAAAATTTGTTTTCCACTCGCAGACGGTCGTTCTGCATTTTTCTTTCTTGCTCTAACTTATTTTCCATTTCATAAATTCTACGACCGTCACATTGCCGTAAATGCCTAAACGTTTCCCACTGGAGAACCCGTATATTATAAATTTTTGGCGTCAAGTGTAGAGGGAAACAAAATGAATAATGTGTGCCAAAATGACTATTGAAACGATCATGCAAGTTTTTAAGCGGCCAGTAATCGCGAAATAAAAACATACTGTACACCTGATCAAGTCAAACCTCCCTAATTCTAATTCCCGGTTAATCCCTGAACAATTCCCTCACGTTTTCAATGCAATTTGAATCTCCCCAACTTGAAAATTGTTGGGTCATACCTCCTTCAGTAAAAATGATGAGGCCTTTTGATTTTGATTTGAGGATACGTTTAAGGATAACCATTTCAAAAAGCTAACAAAACAGAAACATTCCTTTTCTGTTAGGTTCGCTACAATTTATGAAGAACCTTTCCGGTAAGGACATGGATGGATAATGAACAGTTTCAATAATATGGCAAGAAAATAATACAGTATCCATCAATGAACCGACCCAAATGATGCCCGATTCCNAATTACTGTAGTCTGCCGTTTGATCCGATTCCGAACGACTCCCTCTCCAGAAGGCCATGGGGTTCAAACGCGAAGTGATGGGCGGGAACACAGTGTTCGACACAACCCCATTCCCAGGGAAAACGCGTCGATTGAAACAAAACTGGCCCACTATTCTCGCACTTTTACTCGAAAACCCCTTTTTAGGGCGTAAAAGGCGTTATACAGGCGGCAAAATTTTGAAAACTTTCGAGGGTGACAAAACCCGAAAAAGATGGCGAATAATACCGGAATTGATGTCCAGGCACCCACGAAGCCCTGCTCGACAATTAACCCACATGCTGTGTTGCATGCTCTTGTCAACCTGGGTAAAAGTGATTGTGGAGCATAATGTCTTTGTTTATTTGTAGATTATCTCAATTTTAGTCTAGATTTTCGAGGTGGCACTGCTGTGCGGACTACGCTCCAATCTCGATCCGAGTACTGTATATGCAGAAGATGCATTTTTGAAGATTTTTTCAAATAACTACTTGCGAGGGAGGTATTTTCGTTCCACTATTCATCATCGGGAGCAATTCAAGCGCCAAAAATGATTTCAATTCTATTGAGAGGCAATATCCTACAAATTATTATTTTTCAACTACAAGAACGTTGATCAAGTTAGAACAAAAAAGGAAAACGCAGAACGACCGTCTGCGAGTGGAAAAAATTTTTTGCTATGGCTTGAAATTGCATTTTTTTTTCAGGATAATAATTAGCACCTGTTCAGTAATTGATGCGTCCGCTTTTATGAAAATTTTGACTACACATTTTACCTAAATAAAATTGTGAATTTTACCTTTCACATAACTTTGTCAAACTTGAACGAACAGGAGCACGAGGAACCATTTTTGTCAAACATGGACGCGTGTTCTTCGGGTTTGTCTGATGTAATTAAATAATGTAATTTCATGCCAGAGTCATTAAATGAACGTAAAATTCTCTCATTGTAGGAGGAATCGTGGATATTATCACCCATCTTACAAGTGAGAAACAGAGTATCAGAACGAGATTAAATATTTGGTCAAAGAAGAAATGCATGTAATGGGACTCATATCCGGGAGAAAATTTGGATCTTACGGTTGTCGACAGCCAAAGAGCTGATGGCCGAAAAATGTCGTGAAACCAAATGAGATCACGCAGCTAACGGTAAAGAGCCATTCATAGCCATAGCAAGAAATAATTGTCCCCTCAACACTTGAAAATCCTACTTCCCACTTCTGACGCCCGACGTCACACGCAATGAAATCGATGAGCGAACCTGTCTAACTTCCGAATTAACCTCAGTATTACATTTATGAACGCCGTTTGACGAGCATCACATTATTCTCACGGTGTTCATCTCGACACATTAAGCTGCAAAGAGGGTAGTCGGTCCTTTCCCCGACTAGAACTACCTTTCTGCTCCGCTTAGGAGGTCCACGTGTGCAGTACGCCTTTTGGATTCTCGTGCGTAGGCAGAGCTTGCTCTTCCGATCTGGATCAGGCTTTCTTCGCATCACGTTCGCCCATCAAGCATCTGATTCGCTCTACTTCGTGGTCAAAAAAATGGCTTCTCAACTCGACCAATTTTCCATCAGGTGAATTTCATTTCGGTAAAATGTGTAAACAAAATTTTCATAAAAGTGGACGCATCTATTACTGAACTGGTGCCAATGATTATCCTAAAAAATGCAATTTCAAGCAATAGAAAAAATTTGTTTTCCACTCGCAGACGGTCGTTCTGCATTTTTCTTTCTTGCTCTAACTTATTTTCCATTTCATAAATTCTACGACCGTCACATTGCCGTAAATGCCTAAACGTTTCCCACTGGAGAACCCGTATATTATAAATTTTTGGCGTCAAGTGTAGAGGGAAACAAAATGAATAATGTGTGCCAAAATGACTATTGAAACGATCATGCAAGTTTTTAAGCGGCCAGTAATCGCGAAATAAAAACATACTGTACACCTGATCAAGTCAAACCTCCCTAATTCTAATTCCCGGTTAATCCCTGAACAATTCCCTCACGTTTTCAATGCAATTTGAATCTCCCCAACTTGAAAATTGTTGGGTCATACCTCCTTCAGTAAAAATGATGAGGCCTTTTGATTTTGATTTGAGGATACGTTTAAGGATAACCATTTCAAAAAGCTAACAAAACAGAAACATTCCTTTTCTGTTAGGTTCGCTACAATTTATGAAGAACCTTTCCGGTAAGGACATGGATGGATAATGAACAGTTTCAATAATATGGCAAGAAAATAATACAGTATCCATCAATGAACCGACCCAAATGATGCCCGATTCCCCAAGTCATGAACTCTCCTAGTTAACATTTTCTCCACTACAAAATTACTCAATCCTAAAAATATGTCATGAAAAGACTTCGCTAATATTTAAGCTACTCTGTAGGAAATTTGTCCGTATTTTTCACAACTGTACAACCAAACGTTTTTGTACCCAGATTTTATCGCAGTTCAAATCACCGTATAAAAGTATCAAATTAGTTCATTTTACCCGCAAAATACCTATGAAAAAAAAACAATGGAAAATCAGAGAAAATTTTCTATCTCCGTAAACTGCTCAGGATCAGACATGCACCCCTTTTTTAGAAGGTGCAGCTGCTTCGATTTTTAAAAGGACTCACAGCTATTGTATAATTTTTTTTTATTTGATGAAAAAAAGGGTTCCGTGTGTCAAAATCGTTTAGATACTGGGAAGTAGACATTCAGTGCGAGCAAGGCCTGAGTGGGTTCACGAGACATCGCTGAAGGTGCTGTCAGGGAACCCGGGGAATAGGTCACACCGGGTACGCGTTTGACAGGAAGATACAGAGACGCCTGGGGAATCCGATAACTGTGCTGGGCCCGACGCGGAAGAGATTCGACGGCATCACAATTCCGACACCCGTTTTGAACGCAGGGAGGCAGCAGATTAAGCCGAGGGGAGCACCGGGAAACAAAATATACGCCGGTTGGATCAATGGCTATTCTAGAGCAGACGGAGAAGAAGAAGAAGAAGAAGAAAGAGGAGAAGCAGGAAAAACGTGGTGCCGGATCGGGACGCCAGGCAAAAAAAAAAGGAAAGCCAGGAAAAAAAAAAGAAAGTGGAAAAACGCTGGCTCGGTAAAGTGGCAAAACCTGGACAGACGCAATATCTCGTGTTGACGCCGTGTCAAAGACGTCAATCAAGACCGCGGGAAAAGGGCAACGAGAGCGGAAAAAGAGGAGTCGGAAATTCGCTTCCCTCGTCAAACGCCGCCCGCGCGCGAGCCCGGATTAATTTCTGCGCTGCACAAAACATCTTGTTACGTCGCGCAAGCTGCTGTTCATATCAGTTGAGCGGGAAGTACACTTCCGGCTCTACCGATAACTGCTTCCCCCTCGCACACACACACACACACTGCCCGAAAATGAGCCCCGCGAGTTAAAGCGCCCCCTGCTCGGATATTGAATATTCAAATTCGCCCAAGTTTGCAGGGAAATGATTTCATCCCTCGCCGTGCCGAGGGTTCCCACTTGAGTACGTTCCCGCGTGTGAAAAGACCCTGCCTTCCCCCTCCGCCCCGAAAAAAAAAAAAACCTGCATTCAAAAGGCCCGATCTTTCGACGTGTCAGGAATGATGACAAGTCTGGCCTCCTGCCTGGACACATTCCAGCCCCCGTTTGAGCCCCGTTGTCAAAACAAATTTTCAAAAGTGAAAACTCGGCTCGTTATTAAGCGTCCGTCTTTTTCTGCATACGGAAGCGGATCAACGTCCACGCAAGGCAAACACTCGTTCACGTCCATAAGCCCCGATCATCCGATCGCCAGAGTCCACCGTGTCAGTACTCGAGGTCGTTGCCATCACGCACGAATCTCGAGAATAAGCCTCATCAGCTATGCTGATTTTCCCGCCACTTTTTTATTTCGGTTTCATTTGTCTCTTCTTTTTATTCCCGATTCCCCGGTTTATCATGCATGTCTGTAGGTTCGTACATCATTATTTTACCCTTGCCTTGTGTCGGCACTTTCGGAGCGTTAGTTCTCGCGTGACCAGAGTAGTTTTCGATTACTGTTTTCACGCTTTTAGAGACCCTTTCTTTTGTGAGCCAAGACGTAGAAAACCTTTAAGTATTAGTGAGAGGACGTTTTTTTTTCGAGCTATGAGAGGCTTTCGAATGCTCAAATTTCCCCAGAAATTTAAATGACACGCAGACGACATACGAAGGATTCAACGGATGTGACTGACGTACAATGCAGTCATGAAAAGTCATAGCACGTGAAATGAAAAATAGACGAATTTATTACACGAATCTGAAAAAATCGAGCTTTATCTTATTTTTCAAAAGTGCATTGGGTCAGATTGAAATGAATTATGAACGATTAAAGTAGGTCGCGGTGTTAAATTTTGACGTAGGACGAGCATTTCGTCCTGTATCTTCAAAATTCATGATCACTCCCATGATTGCGTCATAGGTACCTGAAGTAACAGTATGGCCTTTTGAAGGCTTCCGTTATGTATTTCATGGACGAAGACACTATGAAGGCCCACAATAAGCACTATGGTCACAGGGGAAGAGTTTTAAATATTTATAACGGAGTTTTAACGGTCAAAGCCAATAAAAAACCGCAGTTTAAACTCTACTGGTCCGGATTTAAACCATTTATATCGATTTCCAAAATGCGGATCAGCACGAAAAGTCTTTGTCAGGAAATAAGCTCTCGTTCTAGGATGATTGAAACTTAATTCATTATATCACATGTAGTACCTCATCTGGAAACTTGAGTTTTCCGCATTTTGGAATCTCTCATCAAAATTTTAATAACGGATATATGCGAAGCCACGTGAATGGTGCCATGAGAAATATAGAAACAGTTAGATCAACAACAAAAAGTCAGCCGTGAAAGCCTCGCAATCAAGAGCGCACTGGTCTCATCAAAAGCTAATGACAAAAGTGCGAAAATCTCTGGGAAAGAAAACACTCGGTTCTGCATCTTTTGGAAATTCATAATCACTCTCCTGTTTTTTTTTTCGAGCTATGAGAGGCTTTCGAATGCTCAAATTTCCCCAGAAATTTAAATGACACGCAGACGACATACGAAGGATTCAACGGATGTGACTGACGTACAATGCAGTCATGTAAAGTCATCGCACGTGAAATGAAAAATAGACGAATTTATTACACGAATCTGAAAAAATCGAGCTTTATCTTATTTTTCAAAACTGCATTGGGTCAGATTGAAATGAATTATGAACGATTAAAGTAGGTCGCGGTGTTGAATTTTGACGTAGGACGAGCATTTCGTCCTGTATCTTCAAAATTCATGATCACTCCCATGATTGCGTCATAGGTACCTGAAGTAACAGTATGGCCTTTTGAAGGCTTACGTTATGTATTTCATGGACGAAGACACTATGAAGGCCCACAATAAGCACTATGATCACAGGGGAAGAGTTTTAAATATTTATAACGGAGTTTTAACGGTCAAAGCCAATAAAAAACCGCAGTTTAAACTCTACTGGTCCGGATTTAAACCATTTCTATCGATTTCCAAAATGCGGATCAGCACGCAAAATCTTTGTCAGGAAATAAGCTCTCGTTCTAGGATGATTGAAACTTAATTCATTATATCACATGTAGTGGGAGTAGACCTTTGAACTCAAAAGGCGTAAAACCTTAGAGAGTAGTTTTAAAATTATTGCCTATATACGCTTCGGTGCACTTACCACGGTACTCTTTATATCTTTGTCAATCTAGTTGTTGTTTTTCGCATGCAGAAATGTAAAATCATAGTTATAAACTTGGAGACAATGACAATTTATCATGGATGGCATTCGTTCAGTCAAAATTTAATGTGATGACAGAAAAAAAAATCTCAGCGCTCAACTTGGACGAAGAAATCAAATAAAAGCGTTTGGTTTTCGAAAAGCACGGAGAGTTGCCTCGGTGCTAAAAAAAAGGATTAATTTTTGAGAAATGCCCATTCCTGAATTCCTTCGTAGGCATGCGTTTATGATCGAACGATCACTTCGAAAAGGAAGCAGATAAAATTTGAAGGCACACTGTGTTCAAGTCAGCCTCTTCGTCGCACAGGTGATTTATGCTTCGAAGCCAAGTTCCTGGGAACTCACGAATTCTTTCCATCGAACCCGATCCTTTCCGCTGCCCGAACAGCACGATCAACGCTTCAGGAACTCTTCCAAGTAAATGCACAACATTTGTCATGAAATCGGCGATTCCATCTGCCATACTCTCGTTTTTGATTAGCAAGGTATGCGAATCGATTCCAAATAATGTGTACGCATGAATTCTTTATAATCCTCTATCATGATCTTCTGTTCTGAAAAATGGCTTTCAAGATATGTGGTCATGAAAAGGAAGATTATTATAAGTATTCGATGAGATATTCCTTATTTGTATGCTGTACGTGCATTCACACGGAAGTTTTACATCCGATTTTCAGAAACTCCGTTGGATCATTGACAATGTTCTTCAGAAATCAACTGAACTCCACCTTTCAAATCTATGGCGATGTTTTGAAAGAGGCGAACATTCTGTTTTCAGGAGCCAAAAAGATCCGGAATGCATAAAAACAATTTCATTTATGCTGTATAAGTTCTTCAGAAATCAACTGAACTCCACCTTTCAAATCTATGGCGATGTTTTGAAAGAGGCGAACATTCTGTTTTCAGGAGCCAAAAAGATCCGGAATGCATAAAAACAATTTCATTTATGCTGTATAAGTTCATTGTACTTCAAGATCGACGGACTCCATTTGAAAATGTTTTATTACAAAGGATCGGTCAAGCTTCCTGACACTTATCGTGCCCCATCAGACACTTCTGAAAACAATGTAAGATTCGTTCTCGTTTTAAATAATTTTTCTGATGACCATTTTTACGAAGCAGCACATACTTTTCGAAGAGCCATTATAACATCATGAGTGGAGACCCTCGAATGACAGTCAATGAAAAAGAAAACCTCCACTTGAACTGCCTCCAACATTGTGTCCGGTGTTGCGCCCATCTGTCTACCAATTTATCTGTCAGCAATTTTCGTGTGGGCTACCATTAAATTACTGAATGCAGTAAAAAATTATAAATTTCAATGCGAACAAATTTAATTCCCTAAAACTGCATACAGTAATAGGCTTCCGCGCAGTGCATGTTTCTTGGATTATTCAAAGCATTTTGGAATGGGATGGAAAACTTCTGATTGTTCACAGGCAGAAGCATAGAGCTTGAGAACCTGGAACGAAGCGACTTCAGAAAATGGGACGATGAAATGTTCGCCTGAGATCATGGGATACTCGGAATCTTCGACATTAGTATCAAAGCTACAGCAGTAATGCGGCAACCCAAGCACAGCTGGACGCCACGCTGAAGTCGGTCGACTTTCCCGAACAACAGTGCTCGCAAACTCGCACGAATAGGAAACGGAAGAGATTCGCGAAAGTTCCGTGTAATGGCGGGGGTTCTTCGCGGGATCATAAGATGCGATTTTATCATCTCTTCTGCACGCCACGGAGAAATGTAAAGCAGTTGTTCCTGCTGATTAAGAAGGTTTCCGCGGCCTGGAAAGAGAACGGGGACGAACGCCGAGAGAGGGCGGGAAGAGGCGGAAAAATGAGGGAGATGAGGAAGCGCATGGAAAGCGGGAGTTCTGTAAGTGGGGGGGCCTAGGAAGGACGTGATTTCCTGGCAGTGTTTCCGCAGAAGTTGTCCTATTCCCGGGGCCCCGAGGATCAATAGCCTGCTGAACCCGCCTTCCGAGTGTTTCAACAAACCAATGCCCAAGAAGACACGGTGCTTCCGGCACATCGAAGAGAGCAGACGCGACAACATCGAGGCGCGAGAGGGGAGGCATCTTTAGTCAATGATGTTTGTTGATCAGGTTCCTCCTTGCGTCGCGGATCAGGGAAAAAGCACTGTATCGCCTTCTTCGAACGTCATCTCGTATAGGGCTCATCGTGACCCCCCCTCAACTGGGCACCATCCAACTGAGCGGCTCTGAAGATTTTCAAAATAGAACGGTTTCCCCGTTTCTGATCCCGCGCAATATTTTTGCTTCATATTTTTTCAACTCCATAATTTCGCACTGTGTGAGCCAACGTAGAATGCCTTGATTTTTCTCTGCAGCAGCAACAGCAAACCGTTTTCATCGCGCGGATCTGAAGATTTTCTGGAATGGTTTTCCCGTTTCAGATCCCGCGCAATTAAGGTGTTTGTTTCATGTGCTTCAACTGCATACTTTCACATTTTTTAAGCCAACATAAATGTTTTGATGCATCTTTGCGACAGAAACAGCGATTCGTTGCCATGCGTGACGTTTTCGCTCCTCTTTGTCGATCAGCTCAGCTCAGTATAGGGCAGCGCTCACTTGGACTTGGAGTTGATTTGACCCTGCACCCATGCGTGGCGAAACTGGCTTTCTTTCCAGGCGTCTTATAGCTCTATTCCACTGCGTAAACTGCAATTCTATGCAACGATGTTCTTCGAACTAGCTCTCTGGTTTGCAGACCGGTGTTGGTTCTGGCGAACTTTTTTGTGAATCCGTGATCCTCTCAGAAGTCTTTTTTATTGCAGATTTATGTACGGGGCATGGTTTCCGATTAATCCGATTTATGTAAGAATTTAAACCAGGGGTTTTTTAGTAAAAAAATAATTTAACAGGTCAAACGGCAGTGAATTGGTATAGTAAGTATTTGAGCAGGTAAGACAAAGCATATTATTGACGACTGAGTTAAATAAAATTGGGTCTTTTAGATTCTACTCCCGTAGGACTCTGTGAAGTTTCTCAACTTGCCTGGATGAAATATTTTTCCTTGCCAGTGGAATGCATAAATATTTTGTATCTCTAATCATCTGCAATGAAATTGCCCAGTGACAAGATTTTTTTCAATTAATTTCAAAAACGTATGCATCGACGTATATTAAACGATTCCCAGATTTTTCTGATTAAAAATCTGCAATGACATGCAAAAAATTGTTCCGGTTTTTCCTCCGGGAAATTCTTCGTCATATATGAAGGCTCCACAAGTATCCTACTGTATATAGTTAATCGTATTCAATCGTATAGTTTTCTTGAGGAAGACTTTTTAAAACAGACAATACGATTTCCTTCTTTTTGCTGACCGTGATTAAAACCACTGATCCAGGAAATAACCAGGTTTTAAAATTCTTGGATTATAATACGTCTGTTAGAGAGTGATATTCTCATGTTTTCCAGCCTGCAAGTCTAAAAAAGAACGTTGGAAGACTGCTTTCAATAGGGAAGGAAGCAATTTTAAGCTGATATATGAAAAGCAATCTCCAACTGATAGTGATCACCTGTCATTGTTTAATTTTGTAAAATCCAGGTTAGAACGGCAATTGAAAAAAAATCCAAGATTGCCCTCGTGTTATGAAAGCCGTAAAAGTCTCAGATTGTGTGCTTCTCAGTATTTTTTTCTTAGATGGCTAGATATTCTGAGGAGACTCCGATTTCATCAGCAATATTTCGAGCCGTTCGGTCTTTACGAGAACTCACAATCCAAAAGGCACTCAGGGGGTCGGGCCATTATCGAACTTGTCCCCCCCTTAGAAAGGTTCAACAGAAGGATAGGGTCTCATGCTGTCATACCAATGTCGACCTGGTGAAATCAGGCAACATTTTATCAAGCATCTACACATTTTGGCGGTAGAAACTTTCCAACGCATCTAGCGTTAAAAAAAAGAGAGAGAAGATTCATCTGGGATTACCCTCTAGGTCAGGGTTTTTCAACTTTTTATCGATTGTACAGCTTTCAAGATATGAAAGTGTTTTGATGCCTAACAGCACAAGGATTTAAATTCACCCATGGATCAAATTCAAAGTAAGTACAGTACTGTACAGTACTTATTAGTTCGCAGCGCACTTCCGGAAAACTTGCGCTTACATTCAGATTTCCGTTCCTGGAGTGTCTGAGTTTTTTCACGTCAATGTTCCAAACTTGTTGCTGCCCTTTTCCAAATCGAAGCGTAAATTTTCAAACTGGGTTCCACGGAGCCCTCATTCTATACTTCTTGGTAGCCCTGCGACCATTGAAAAATGAAGAGATGCATGAAAAGAAAACAAATTGCGAAATACTACAATACTCGTACACTTTCATTGAAAAATGCGTGCTAAAGCGTACGGAGCTCCCTTGACTCAAAAAATTCCATGTAGTGTACTGTACATTTTAATTGTGAGATATACTTTAACGCGTTGCAATGCGTATATGTGCAGGGTTCGTGGGTTCCGACATTGAACTGATCAGAAAAGAGCTCCGCAAGTAGAATAGGTTGAGATTCTCTGGGGGAAATTCTACTTTCCCCTGGTAAATTTTCCAGAAATTTTGCTGCCGTCTTCCTGATTACTCCGAGAGTCATTTTCTTGATTCCATTCACCTGCTGCACCAGCTGCCCCATTTCACAACTCGTTGAAAAGCCTACACGCCAAAATAGGAAAAATTGCGCGTTCCACCTGGAAAGGTGCCCGGATAATGGGTGCCATCAGTGGCGCAATTGATTGATTGACTCATATGCTGTACAAAAATAAGAATACAACCATGATAGTTGAATAATAATAGAATAATCATGAATAATAATAAAATTGCTGCTTGTCAACATGCACAAGATTAAAAAAATTGCCCACATCCTGGCACATCAATAGAACAAAATAAGTAATTATATGGGTGAAAAAAAAAATATCATCACAAATGCATGATAATACAAATGCGTGAGTTGCCACCGTTTTTTTTTTCTTTTTTTTTTGGATGACAAAAGACCACAGCACAAGGCAATATATTACTGATCACAAATTTAAGCACATAATGCGTAATCCAAAATAATTTTTAATTGATTAAACAGTTCATAGAGAATCTTTGAGGAGAAATAATTTAAAGCTAATACAACTTGTTGAAAAGGTCCTATCCCAAATTTTGGGGGAGCAAGAAAAAACTGTTAGCTTTATGTGATTTCTCCTCTAATACAGGAATTGTAGAAGTGTGCGACTGTTTGTAGAGCCCTATTTCAAGCACTGTATACACTTGAACCTTGATAACTTGAACCTCCCGAAGTCAATTTTTTTTTCAGGTCCCCATCTGAATCCCATTAGAAAGAATGCATTAAGAAACTCCCTAAGTCAAAGGGGTTTTCCTCAAACCTCATTAAGTATAATTTTCTCCGGCATGTTGGCTATTATTTCCTTGACACGAGAAAGAAAAAAATGAAAGTGTTTTCAAAGGAATTGAAATAACTGATTGGGCAAATGAACCCCTACCTCCAAGTTCAGCATCCTTTTAAGTTTTAACCCATTTAAGAAGCAATTTAAGCCCCCAGAAATTACACCAATTACAATTTTGGGCAGTTCTTCTATGTTTCCCGGGACAAACGGGTTCTATTTTGTAGCTCAAGCCTCTATCATTCAAAACCTTCTGACATTGATTTTTTTTCTGGTCCCTTGAAATTCAACTTAGAGAGGTTCAACTGTACTTGAATGAATACCCAGTGCCCGCCATCTTCACCGGATCAACCGCACCTCTCCCGCCTCACGCCGTCGGGATGAAGCGAGTGTGAATCTTGGCTCGTGGGAAAGGCGCCGCAATTCTCGTCGTCGCCGCCTGAAAAGGCCTCCGCGCGCCACGCGCCGCGTTCAATTAAATTCCCCCGATCCGATTTGCCACGCCTGAAGGTGTAATGTGAGTATGTGACACACACTGCGGGAGGGGATGAAGCGAAAAGGAGACGTGCAGCGCTCCTTCAACAAAAGTAAGTTGGGCTGATCCTCCTACAAGCTTCGAAAGTTATACTGAGTACATCCTTTGGGACCCCGTTAAAAAGTAGAAGGGTGCGACAAGCCCTTCCTACATTCTCTGTCTAAAAGTGATGGGCAGGAATAAGCTTTTCGTCGTTATTCGCGTTAAACCAGAAACCTCGACCGGCGATTTGGCGAGTGAATGATCATATACTTCTTGTTGAGAAAATTGAAAAGAGCCTAAAATATTATATCTAATATTGTGCGGCAAATAAGTGGGATGTGCGCTTGTATTCAGGTCATGGTCGAACTGGAAGGCAAACAATATATAAACTATTTCTGTAAAAAATTGATCTAGCTCTAGAAATCGTACATGAGCGTAAAAATAAAATGAAATCACTATCGACTGTTCAAAGGAAAGTCGCTCAAGTTGGGAAGCTCCTCTCGATTGTAAACGGAGGCGTGATTTGAGATTTTTCGAGCTTCGGAATTCCAAATGCCTTAATGTTCAGTGATCTGGATTGCATTCCTTCAATATAAAATTTGTTAAAAGACATATGGCCTAGCTGGCACGCCCCGATATTTAATTACTGGAATTCGTTGTCGCCGTCATTGTGATATATAATTTTCGGATTTTTTGAAGGTTAAATTTAATCTACGATTCTGAATTAATGCCAGGAAAGGTTTCGAAATTCCAAAAGCAACTCAGATAAGAAAACGTCTTGGAATGCCCACCATAATATAGCACCACTGAAATTTTTATTTTTTATCTCTCAATAAAAATAAATTTTAATACTGTCAGTTTTTCTCCTTGGGTATCACAATATATTCTTCTAAATATCCCACCACAAAACGTAACTTACCCGAGCATAATTTTTTGTGATCCAAACTGACGATGAAAAACAACACAAAACAGTTTTTAGCTCGAGAGTTCGTTCTAGGGCAAATTAAGACGATCTACAGTAAACTAGGACAGTTCAGGACAC
>CAJPEX010001507.1:45466-55992 GCA_905338405.1 Notodromas monacha | reverse complement strand
AAGTTTGAAAGAATTGAAGAACGTGTTCATTGGTAACAGTAAGGAGCAAAGTGAATTAGAGAGTGACCTTGAAGAAGTATATGCCAAAATAGGAGACGATAAGGATAGGCATTGCAGCTAAGTGTACAAAGCTATTTGAAGTATTTATTTATGTACTTTTTTCTTTCAACGCAAAATTGATACGGGTGGTTTTGGAAAACAAAAAACTGAGCAATACTGTGAATTGACTTCCTTTTCATTTAATTAAAAAGAAAATGAAAAAGGACAGCGTGATTACTGTCAACTACTAAATACCGACGTTGCAAATAAAAAGCACTTCCAAACCGCCAATGCCTGATACAAGCTTATAATCGGTATAATTAAGAAAATAACATCTGAATATGTATACGTGTAATTAAAGCAACCGTTTTTGTCCTTTACAGTTTATATTCCTACTGTACTGTAGTGTTACAAACACACATTGGTTACAAACACACATTGGTTACATTGTCGGGGTCTAGTGAATGCATACCGACGCATGTCGGTTAAGGTCACGTTATACATACTGTACTGTAGTGTTCCAAACACACATCGGTTACAAATACACATTGGTTACATTGTCGGGGTCTAGTGAATGCATACCGACGCATGTCGGTTAAGGTCACGTTATAACTGACACTTCAAACCACCATTTGCCAAGAAACTATTTTAATGACTATAATTAAAATAATAACATGTGAACATTTTTGCGCATGAATCGTACAAGCTTTTGTGCCATAATCACGATTCAACAGGTTTTTTGGTGTTCCATGCACACTTCGGCGACATCATCGGCGTCTGGTAATGAATACCAACGCATGTCGGTAAAAAAGAACCATTCGCACATGTATGCTTATAAAACCAACAATGGCACTTGTGACCTATTCAAGCAAAAACACGTTTTTATAGGTTCCCAGCAAAGGTCGGCGACATCATCGAGGTCTGGTAAATGCATACCGATGCATGTCGGTAAAAATTCACGGTATACCGACGCATGTCGGTAAAAATTCACGGTAAACCGACATTCAAAAACAACAAACACCAATAACGATTGGCTTTCATCGGCTTCAACAGAATAACATTACAACATGTTCATGTCAATTAAAACACCTATCTCTTTATTTGCAGCGCAAGTACATGTTTCTTTAACATTTCATTAAGAGATCAGCGTCTGCTAAAAGCATACCGACGTACGTCAGTTAAGGTAACCGACATTTCACCGCACCATACGCAGATACCCGATAAGAATTGGCATAACAAAAATTACATTTATACATGTTAAGTTAATCTTCTCGGTGCATTATTCAATGATAAAAGCAAGTTATAAAGACAATACGAATCTATAATAACAAGTATAATAACAAGAAAGTAAGAATGAACTGTTAACTATAACCGATATTCAAAATGTTCAAATACACGTTAATGGTTTTGAATTGCCGTGTTTTTAATATGAAGTACAACGCCTTCCTATCTAACAAACATTTACTTACATGATCAAGTAATTATTTAGTGTTATGTACGTTACTCAATTTCTTATAACGACACATTTGGTAAATTAATAACAATAAGCCGACATAAATGTACAGCGGCATAATACACCGATTTGGAAAAACTACCCCAATATAAGGTCAAAATTCATTTCAACCAGCTAGCTGACAGGTAGACGCTACAACGCCTTCCGTGGTTAGGTACTCTGCTAGTCAAAAGCAACACCTAAACAACGGGTATGGGGAGGGGATGATGTTGGCGCGGGGTGCGCGGGCGTCGGGTGGACGCTGCAATAGACGGGTACCCCAACACCCAAGGGAGATGGAAAACGACACATTGGGAGTCGGGCCGACGCATAACGCTGGCGCGCCGGCAGCACGCTGGCGAGTAGCCACGCAACTCCGAAATTTTTTGCTGGGAAGGCAAAAATCTTCTTATTCACTTTCATTGAGTACATGAAAGTTATGCAGTGATTTTAGAATGAACACAAACAGGATCAGCACTATAACAGAAAAAAATACACATCATGTGTCTGCATGAATGGAAATTAAGGAGGAGCAGATTGGTAATGAACAGCATACATTCTGAATATATCCTGAACCAGATAAGCCTCTATACATGAAGCTCTGGGGCACAATATTTCAATTCTAAATAGCATCAGCGATCATAATATATCCTACCATCATGAGAAATACTATGTATCTGGTAATTTTGTAAAGTCAAGGGCATTGAAATGTGATGAGAAAATTGTATTTTTCATTGTTCTTCCATCAGGAAGTGTTGACAGAAACACACATAAAATCAAGAGATAACCCCGAATTTGTTTTTCAAGCTTGTGCTTTTATTCATCCCCACACTTGCACGCAATCACAGTGAAATGTACCTCACAATTCGAGAATTGATTGAAATGTGTCATGTGCCAAAATGTGCCGAGCCATCAAACCATTCAACATATTTTCTGAATATATAGTACTGTAATATATCTTGGATGCAGGAAAGAAACATAAAACCCACCAGGACTCATTCCTCCTGCAAGAAACCATCTTTCTTTCTGCATGATGTCCTGAAAATCATTCAAGAAATTAGGCAAAAAGGCCGCGAATGAATTGCATAAACTTCGCCCATTTTCCCAGCGGAGGAGGAGGTTGCGAGTCAGGTCCTGGAGGTGTTTTCATTACTTTTTGGCTGGTAGTATTCTTGATAACTCCAGTAGGAGTGGTCGTGGGGATGAGTGGAGTGCTGGTGGATAGGACTGATGTTGTGGTGGATGGGACTGATGTGGTGGTGGATGGGACTGATTTTGTGGTGGATGGGACTGATGTTGTGGTGGATGGGACTGATGTTGTGGTTGTGGGGCCACCAATGCATTTTTCTGCATACTGACAAACAAAGCTCCAAACTTCAGGGTCACTAAAGCTTGCAGCTGCCATCATCGTTTCTGTTGCAGTCACATTGAAAGTGTATGCTTTGATTGCCACAGCTGTGGCATTCGCTTGTCCATAATTGAGAACGACTGGTGATCCAAGATTTCCCTGTAAAGTCAGCAATATTTTGATTGAATGCATCTTCAACCCGAGAAAAAGCTGAAGTAGAATAAAGTTCTTGTTATCTTCGGTAACTTTAAGGAAACCTTCTAACAACATTTTTTTTTTAAGTACCTACTCGTGTAACTTACGTCGTCGAGTCAACATTAAAAGATTACCACGTCGGAAGAGAAATACTCTTTACCAGTTCTTTCACAGTACACAATTTCAAATTTGTTCTGGTAGATGATCCATTACAATGTCAGAACCAAGGCAAGTGGAAGTAGTACTGTAGTGAGGCCATGACATGCAGACACTCAAACAGATGTACTATCCAACTAAGGGACACTTGACACTCAAAATAATTCCACCCACCATCTGGACAAATTTAGGCTAAAGACATACAGACAGATTGCTGACATTTTCCAGAGAAAACAAAAAATGTTTCTTCAATTTTATATCAAACATTCAATAAATTTAGCTAGTTATGTTCACAAATATTGGAAATGCATCTCGTAATAAATTTTCCTCTAATTCATAATCAAAAACATGCTAATTTTTTTCAGATTTCTTTCTGTCATCCGTGCACATAGAGCAAGACTTGTTCTTGTTTTACCATTTTCAGCTCCTTTTTGATGCCAAATCAGATATTCTTTCCTGCGCATTTTTTTCTGTAACTTGACGTTGATGGGAAAATTCTCAAATTTTACTTATTCTCAATTCTTGATAAAAATGACAACAATTTGAATACACCTGCATTACGGTCTATGGAATGAAAACAAGGTCTGAAATGCGATAAGAATCCACCATAAGGACAGAGACCAATAAGGACCAATTACAGGCCCTTCATCTCAGGGTCTCAATTTGCATATTGATAGTCCTAGCTACAGTGAAACACTTGAAGCTGTCTCCTCAGAACACAGCTGGAGACCTTGAAAATTATAGAAATGACTCACCATGTCATTCACATCAAAAGCGCTTATGTTGGACAGCTGGAAACAGTTTGTGGAATCCTTGCTGAAATAAGCTGGGGGACACTGCACACGAAGGTACTGTGCTCTAAACAAGTCACGTCCCTCTGTAATGAAGGTTAATGGAGAATGAGTGATGAGTATGAGTCTTCATGAGTATGCAAACTTGGCTGCAGCACTCACTGCCAACTTTAACCCAATCAAAGACTGCTGTAACCTCAGTCTCGATCCTAACTCCAGGGTTGCATTGAATAGGAAGAGGGCTCGTTCGGGAATCATAGGGCAGCTTCACAATGGCTACCTCCCGTTTCACCGAGTCATCGTCAGGAATCACCTTTCCAGACGAATTATAATTGGGGTAATAAATGATGTCCGAAGGTGGAAGGTTTTGGAAGCCCTCCTCATCATTTGTGCCTACAGCAAGATAGACATATATTCCTTTTATGTCCTTCAATGCATTGCCTTTGCCGGTCCATTTCCTTCCTAGGAGAGCCTCGACGGTACACAGGACATGTCTGTAGCATAAGAACCAGAATCAGCTTGTGCCTCAATGAAGGGAAACTATATGCACACAAAAGCATAAACCGGCAGAAACATGCATGGGTCATGCAATTTCATGACCTCTGTCTTTACAGAAAAAAGTATTAAATGTATAGTGTATGTGAACCTCCTAAGGGTGTCCTTGGAGATCATTGAAGGTTAATTATTCTTGGTTAACCCCTTCATGAACCTGAACAGAAAAAGAAAATTTTTCTGCAACTTGGAAATACACACCTATTTGTTACTGGGGGCAGCAATGGGATATGATCACCATGACTCCCCTTGTTCCTTGGGCTCTACACTTTTGTTACTCATTAAATGAACTTTACCAGCTCCAAGATTTTATAAACAGGTTCCCTTAAAGGTTAATGATGGCTATTTATTCTTTGTTAACCCATTCTAGAACATGTAAGGCTATGAAATACACATATTTGTAACTTGTTAATGACAATTAATTAATCAATCCTAACAAAAAATTGTTGAAGCCACAAAGTACCTTCAATTTTCATCACCGACTGTGAG
Source organism: Notodromas monacha (assembly GCA_905338405.1). NCBI lineage: Eukaryota > Metazoa > Arthropoda > Ostracoda > Podocopida > Cyprididae > Notodromas > Notodromas monacha. The sequence goes on along the minus strand of CAJPEX010001507.1, from coordinate 50,930 downwards.
TTTTTGAACACAAAATGAAAAGTTTAATGCTTCACAAGTCTGGAGCTTTAAATCCTTCTAATTGGACCATTAACACTTTAAACGGAAAATTTGTATAAAGTCTCGACAAATGACAAAAGACTTCAAATAAAATTAAAATATAATTAAAGCTCGAAGAGCAGCACTTTAATATTTGTTTTCCCTTCCGCTTTGCAACTGACTAACGACTCGAACAAAAGAAGAGAAAAAATTGAAAAGGAGTAAGAGGAAACAGATTTTTTAGCTTAGTAGTTAAAAGACACTCCTGGAGGCTTTATTTTTTTCCATTTAAATAAAAACATGGGAAAACTCTGAATTCTTACGGTATACCGTTTGATTCAAAAAACATAATCAACACTACAAAATATTTTAGTGGATGGAGATTTTCCATTGAAAAAAGTCAAAGTGTGGAAACTGAAAGCAGAAAGAGGATTTCGATTTTAACATAATTGGAATTTACTTTTGAATTTTGACCCGAATTTGTGGTCTGTTTTGGAATATAACATCATAGAAAATGAAATGTTTCAATTTCGAAATTCCTTGGTGCTTTGGGGAATAGAGAAGCATCATTCAAAATAAATGATTGTACAATTCATAATGATATATTTGAAGGTTCATGTTTGAAAGTTATTTTTTCCTCTGAATTTTCAATGCTCATGGACACTATAGTACTGCAGTACATGTATTTCAAAAATTCATGTCATTTCTGCAATATAAACCTACGCATGGAATGGCCCATTCATTTTTTTCATTTATCTTTGCATGCGCAAAATATTATGGCACTTTTGACTGTTCTCCTTGATTGCAGTGAATATCAGCCTTCGGTGTGAAAGCAGCCCACCAATGCTTGGAAATCGAGAGAAAATGTGCCGAACACAGCAATATACAAATAAATATTCACTCCTTAAAATCCTGCTTGATTTAGATTGCATCCCTTCCTGGGACATTTTTCAGAGACTGATCCTTTTTAAAAGCAGTAGATATTCCGTACCTCTTTGAAATTAGGAGTCCAAGCGTGTCATGGCCGCTGTCATCCAGGAACAGTACTCGAAGGAGTGCTACGTAAGGTGCCAGGGTGCTGATGTTCGTCTCCAAAACGCCACCTTCCAACCTAGATTGGAACCTTCCATTCGAGAGTGTTGGTAACCCTTCCTGTGTTTTTGTTTCGGCCCCAAGAATCCCTTGAGCTTGGCCATCCTTTGGATCGCTGATGGCCCGGCTGATGTCTCCCCTGGTTTTATCATTTCTTGTGGCAGAGCCTATGGTTTATTACAAGTCATGCGGAGGGAAAAAAAAAATCCATGAGGATTTCAGGATAATCCCTCTTTTAAAAAAATAAAGCAGGCGTTGTTCTGCTTACCGTTACTTCCCGAAATCAGCAACAGCAACAAGAGATAGGGGATTCTCATCACCCCGGGAATTGAAAGTCCTCCCATATATGCCAATGAATCGTCAGAGGAAAATGTCCAGCTTTTATACTGCTTCCCGGGGAAACACCTGCTGTAAGGTAAATGTTCTGAATAAAATGTACTTCCCTTCCTCAGCAGAAGATTGAAACGGAGTTGACTTTTGACGCATATACGCACCTCAATTGGAAGATATTTTGGAAATTGAATTCTGGTTTTTTAAATGTATTTCTTTAAAAAAATGAACAAGAAACAATTACCCGATTGAGAAAGTTCTGTTTTTCTTTGAAAAAAAGTCACTTCATAATAACAAACCACCAAATGAGCAGTGCAGTAAAAGTTCCCAACTTAGGCCCTCCCAACCTGGGTTCACTTCAGCAGTGACCTTGGGTCAAACTGAAATCCCCCCCCCCCCCCCCGAAATCCTGATTATTCCCAGGGGCCAGGAACCCTCCACCTTACAATTATTATAGGCGGAACAAACTCTTTACTCTTTGCTTTATTCCTGCATTACTCTAGCAGAAATAGATTAGCTAATGATTAGAAGGCTTAATTTATTATATTGAAAAATGATCAGACGTAGTCATACATACAATGGATAGGAAAAAGGTTCCGCAGTACAAAAAGATGCTCGATGATATACGTAATCACCCCTGAGATTGCTGGTTTAGCTTCATTCATTTGTCTTAGATATAAAAATGGATCAAACTCACCTGCTATTTGGAAGGTACAGCTAGCAAATCCACTGTATAGAGCAGCAGTTGTCTATATGCTGATGTATATATGGAGTATCACGCGTCCTTTCAAAAAGCTGACGACGTTTCCTCCTTCTCCGATTTTGGACCGGTGGAAAACAACTTGATCAAACGAAATGCTCTCGTCGTCCGCCTTAACTGTAAAAGAATGCAAGAAACTCCATCAGCAGTTACATATACTGATGATCACAAGGAAGGATGACTGATGGGAATCCACAGTCTCTTATTTTACAGCACTATACTGGACTGCGATAACTCACCGCCGACACACCACTTGGTTTCGGTCGAGCTTGCGAGGGATACTGAACGTCGAGTTCCCAAAGTTTTCGGATTATATGGAGCCGGTGGCAACACTGACGTGTCGCGTCATCCTCGAGCTAGGAAAACTTCAAAACGACGTACAAAACGACGAATCAACTGCATTGCACCATCCCCTGCACACATCGGCTCAGTGCACTTCAACCAGCAATTTTCCACCCCCCAAGAAAATGGCAGTCATGCGACTGCGAAGCGTTCCACAGAGCTGTAATAAAAGTAAAAAAAACAGTCACACACATCAATCCGCCTCTTTCCACGAAGAACATGAAAAAAACCAAGAATGAACACAGTTGACCTGATAATTTTTTCTTCCCTCCTGAAATTGAGGTTGAGGATTTTTCATGAGGATTTTCACCAGTAAATAGAACACCGGCATATCATTTGCTGTACATAATATAATTTTTTCTTCCCTCCTGAAATTGGGGTTGAGGATTTTTCATGAGGATTTTCACCAGTAAATAGAACACCGGCATATCATTTGCTGTACATAATACTGTACTGTGTACAGCAAATGATACGTGCCGATGTTTGAATCAGCAGCTGAGCAATTAACTGGGTTATTATACAGCACTGTACAGGACAACATAGTTATGCATTATTGATTTGCATGGCATTTTTTGACCGTTTCCAGATTATCTCTATGCGTTTGATTTTCAAATGCACAGTGAGACCCCCAGAAGTAGATGTATACCGTAATTGGTACTTGGACCTTCATTGTCCGTATAATATGTAGTGGAATTCCTGCATGTCATCAGGTACCTGATAGTCATAATTAGATTTTAATGGGAATATTTTTAATGATGGTTCTTCTCTATAGGTAATGAATAAGGTATTCTCTCTTCAACGTATGAGAATTCATGAACATTTTTTCCAGCAGAAATGTCGAAAAAGTGTCAAGACTGGGAAATTAACTGGGACAACAGCATACAACAATCTTCATCATTAGTTTTCGGATGCATATATATTTTTGGAAGCCAGTAGTATAGACTATATACTGTCTACAACTAAATCCAAAGGTTAGAGAAAATGAATGTTTGTAAGGCAAATTTTTTTGTAGAAAGCATTAATTTTTTTATTCAATCCTTTCTGCCAAACTGTTCCAGGCTTGCTGATGGAATAGAGCAGGTGGACTCTCTCGAGATAGTCTATAGAATCTATAGATCAATCTTATCTATAAAAAATTTCTCTGTACAATAAATTTTGTTTGGCATCATATATAAATTCTCTCCCCAGCATGTAACATGGGTTCTCTATAATATGATAAAAATGTCCCTGCAACGATTTTTTGGTACAGTACCTTGAATTTTTTGTGGAGTCCACATGAATTATTTTTAATGACACAGAGCCAACAGAGGTGAATCATGCTTCTTTTGGAGGAATTCGTAAGGTCAGTTTTGTGGAGGAGGAAAAGTAGAACAATATTTGATGGATAGAGGGCAGTCGCAGTGAAACATGGCTGCGCCCAATAAGGTTTCCAGTGGGCTCCAGCTGGTTTTCGGATGTGTTGGAGGTTTTAGAGCGGGGCGGGTTATTGGGCGGTCTTAGGAAGTGAGGTCGATTTTGAATGTCGCGGGGTGATGCTTGAGAAAGCGCCGATGTGGAAGTTGAGCCGTTAAAGTAAATGGTGAATGGAAAGGATAATCCAGCTTAGAAGGATGTTAGATCGAAGCGGAATAATGCTGTTGAAGTGAAGACCGTGTTCCCAATTCCTCTGTGCGTACGAGGGTTGGTTCAAGTCTTGGGACCAATATTTTGCCTTCATCGGAGGCGGATGAAATATTTTGTTTTGTTCTTCAATCCTTGATCAGCGTCTAACGATTATTTGCCCATCCAGCTATAGATGAAACAAGGAGGAAAATATCTCACAGTTTATGTCCTCCGCTGAAGTGAAGTTTGTTACTGTGAGGTCTTTTTCTTGTTTCCATCTGTTGCTGGATGGGCAAAACATTATCAGAAACTGATGAAGGATTGAAGGGAAAAATGAAAAAATTTCGTCCGCCTCCAATGATGACGAAAGACTGTTTCCAAAACATATGAACCCACCCTCGTATATCCCGATTATATACGCGTAGATACTATTCGTGTTAATGCATTTGTGCTTATGATACAGTATATTTGAAGTTACCAGTAAAATGAAATTGTAGAATTTTACAAATTGATCCTTCTCTTAGCTCGCGTCAAGCACTCCATCCTCTACGATGGAGCCGCCCGCGAGCAGCGTGCATATAATTCAGGGGGAAATGACAATAATAATGACAGCAATGCGGCGGACGCCAATGTGGTCATCACAGACTCAACAGGTGTGTTGCTCGCCACGCCAATTATTGCTTGTACGTTTATGAATGGTTTCATTTGTGATCTACAGGATGCTGCCCAGGAAGGACTTCTGAAATCGTTCTACGATCTCGGCGAATCCCTCGTTTTCGTAGAAAATTTACAAGAATTGGATCCGAACATGTTTCTTGGCCCATTCCTTGACGTGATTCGTTCCGAAGATACTACTGGGCCAGTGACGGGATTGGCGCTATCGTCAGTCAACAAATTTTTGTCGTATGGCATGATCAATCCAAAGAACGAAGCATCGTCTTCTGCTGCCGTTCAACATATTGCGGACGCTGTTACGCACGCCAGATTCGTTGGCACTGATCCTGCAAATGATGAAGTCGTACTTATGAAAATTCTGCAAGTGTTGAGAACGCTGCTACTCGCAGATGTTGGATGCCTTTTAACAAACGAAAGCGTTTGTGAAATCATGCAATCGTGCTTTCGTATATGCTTTGAAACGAGGCTTTCAGAGCTTCTGCGGAAATCAGCAGAGCACACTCTAGTTGACCTTGTGCAGCTCTTGTTCGCGCGACTTCCTAGTATGTCTGAAGATAATCGTGTTGGGGGCAAGGTGAGCAAATCCATGATATGACATATAACGTTCTGGTCATCGGAGGAAAGTGAACATGACGGATTGTTCCA
>CAJPEX010001507.1:9314-42507 GCA_905338405.1 Notodromas monacha | reverse complement strand
ACAAGATTCTACTGTTTAAAGAAAATGAATCAAACTGCCTTATTCTCATTCATCTCGAAGGACGCCGCGTTATTATCTCAGGCTTGTTCGGCAAACTTTTGAAGAGCTTCTCATCCTTCAACGAGGCTTTTTAAATGGAACATGTCTATGTCAAATGACGTCGATTGATGAATTCATTAAACACGGAAAACGCATTGTAATTTTCCAGCAACGAAGAAATCGTCATGCCTGCTGAGCATTCGGGAATTTTGCGGGAAAATTACGAATGGAAGGTGCTGCTTCGTCGTGGGGAAACATCAGAGGGCACGTACACGCATGCGATGGCCGGTGTGTTTGACCACGACTTGTTCTCGCTAGTTTGGGGCCCAGTAGTGGCTGCACTGAGCTACGCCTTTCACCGATCCGTGCAACCCCAGCTGGTGAAGAAGGCAGTGCGGGGATTTCGGAAATGTGCCATGATTGCGGGCCACTATGGAATGAGTGACGTGTTCGACAACTTGAAAGGCTGAGTACTTGTGTACCTACTTCATTTCTAAACCTTTGTCAGTCACCAGCCTGACATCCTTGAATCTTCTTATCCAGGAAATAATTTACCTGTGTTTTTATGTGTACATTGCCCATAATACATGGGTAGCAGTCACCCATTTTTAGAAATGGGTACTGGGTTGAAAAAATATGGGTGATCACCTGTGAAAGTACCTGACCTGTGTTGGAATACGGGTGTTTTCATGGTTGAATGTGCAGAACAGGCTTGACAAAAATCACAAAAAATCCAAAATGAATGACACACCTCACATGACAAACTAGCAAGACTTGGCAGTATTTTCATCCAAATCTTTGAATTCTTCAAGGTCATAATCAATTTTGTTTGGCCTTCCATGTCACTCGATCACAATGCTCTCATCTTCTGTGTTGCCAACCTAAACTGCTTTTCGGGTCATTGTAGAGGTACGGCACCTTGAAATGCCAATTTGGCCAAGTTTTCTTTGTCAATTTTCTTGATTTAATCTCTGAAAAATAAAAGAAAAAATAATTTCATTTTCATCCTGAGAATTTTTTTAAAGTCCATTTTTCTAATTTTTTGAAGACATTCCACTAAAGCTGCTTTTATTTTTTCTCAACTTGATTTTTAAAAGCAGAAACTTTTAAAATACCTGCCATGAATAAGTCTTTTGGAACAGAACATTGTTGAGTTGGCAAACAATTCATGAAACCTTACCAATCTACAGAAATTTTTTTGAGTATTTGCAGGTCTGCGTGAAAATTTATGGAAAGTTTCCAATCCATGGGCTCAAAAAGTTTAGGGAACAACTGGTCTATATGCAATGGTTGGAATTGGGCAGTTAGTTTTCCTCCGTTTCTTATTGGTTTGCAGCACAAGCATCAGCCACTGAAAGATAATGCACGTCACTCATCACTGTTCAACTCTACAGTATTTTTGTTAGTTGATTGTGATCTACTGTGGATCGAAAAATAATGTGTACCTCAGTAAGAGGAACAATTTTGACCCGGAGTGCCCACAGCAGTCGTATGTGCCAAAGGCGAACGACCTCTACCCACCCTTAGGGAATTTAGAGCAGGGAAACAACAATTGGGAACACTTCTTTATCCTGCATCCATCACATGAACAAGAGCCCCCTGTGGACAGGCTCGTCACGAACACTCAATCACCAACAAACATGTCCAGAAAAAAAAGATAGGTATATACACAGTAATGGGTGCCACATCATCATCATCATGGTCATTATTATCAACTTTGCCCTGAAAAACCAGTTCAATGGGTCACAGGGCTTTTTTTTTTTTTCTTCTTAGGAAGGAAGAATTAGGAGCGAATATCCCGCGGCTGTGCGGAGGAGTACAAGGCACGCGCAGAGGCCAAGCCCACATATGGCGTATGTGTGCTGGAAGAAGAGAGCCTCCAGTTCCATGTTCAGACTAGAGCTGAAAGCATCTCCTTTTTTACCCTGTGAAAATAATATTTGTAAGAAGGAGAGTTTTTCATTTGCTGTGCGAAATTATTCCTTTTAAAAAGAGAATTTTTCATTTGCTGAATTTCATGGCTTAATTGGCACAATAAAGCGAAACTTGGTTTTAGCATCTTTGCCAGGGTGTGTTTATACAAAGTACATGCAAACCTGAATTACCAATGAGAACCAGGATGAACTGTGTTGAACACCAAGTGATCACTTTAATGATTCATGCAAAAAACCTATATGCAAATTTGGCTCTGGTGAAAAGTGTATTTTTCTTTCCTGCTTTTTCGGTTTTTTACATAATGGTGTTCAATAAATGGTTGGAAGAGATCATTGCATAGGTGGGTATTTCGGCAATGAATGTTATATCAAGAGCGTTGCTCTGCTTGGAACTCATCGCAATAATTCTCGGAGAAGGTAAGCAAAATAAATCTTTAAAAAATGACAGCCAATTTGTGGTTTGGGATCCATAAACGCGTCATATTTTGAATCTGGCGTTCCAAAAATTGCCTTTCATTACTTCCAATTTGAATGTTGGTCTGATTTGTGGAAATTTTCCTCATGTAACACTGTGGCACACAGGCCACAAGGGAGAAAAATTAGGAAGCGATTTTTTGGCTATATAAATCTTGATAAAACACATGATCTGCTGGGGAACAGAGCTGGGGGTTCTTTGGTAATAACGCCAAAGAAAAATATAGATTTCTTCTTTGGAATAAAAGGATGTTGATAGTTGCAAGATATAATGAACAAGATAATATTGATAGGTTAGAAAATCTCCGAAACACGAGGCAGAAATCTTTGAAAAGTGACTGTGATTGCAAGACAACTGTGCTGGAAAAATTGCAGATTGATAGTGATCAGTAAAATAGGAAGACATGGTGTGGGGGGTATCAAGGGTGGTTTCAAGAAACGAAGAATTGCGCAATGGGAAATTTTGTGTAATTTCCTGTTGTGTGGGGATTTTCTGTTCATATAATTTTCATGCTAGAATGTTGAAATACAAGATTTTCATATGCGCAACCTCAGTTTACCCTTGATGCTGAATGTAGTTTTTCTTTGCTTGGACATCTAAATGCATTATAAATACTGTAATTCTTTCTTGGGGTTTGAGTTGGTGTCTTATTGGGACTTTTTGTATGAAACTGAATTGGGTCCATGTACTCTTTTGAATTAATTTTCATTGCCTGGGTTGCCATTAAAATTTTCAAATTCAAAATGTATTGTTTTGCAGTAGTTTTTCATAAATGCTGAAGAATTTTGCCCATCATAGTCTATAAAATTTCCTGTTCTATATCATTTAAGTTCTTCCTTTCAGAGATTTTTAATCTCCTCTACTTTTAGTCCTAATGCTTTTAGCTTATTTGTTTTGGTTGGTGTTTCTTTTTTGGAAACTGTTGATTGTGTTATGTTGTGTATAAACAAATGTCTTATAAAAAAATTGTGTTTGGGTGATATGTTGTAATTCCACTAATGGAGGAGATTTCCGTATTGGTACTTGCATCAATATTTATAATTATAAAGTTTAGTTACTTTATACCCATTATTGTGCAGGGTGTAGGGCAAAGTCTGCTCACATTTTTTATAAGATATTTGATCCATGATATTGATATACAGTCAACCCCCAGTTTCGTGCCACCATCCATCCCAGGGCATTTTGTGGCTCTGATCAAGGATGGCCCAGAATCTGGGGAATAATAAAAAAAAACTCCTGGAGAATTTGCTGTAATGGCAAAAATTAAGCACAAGATGTCATTTGAAAGAGTTCCCTGTTCAAAATTTTTTATGGTGGTGTTCTCAAGTTGTTAACTGTTTTATAAACACTGTTGGAGGGTGATTTTGCTTTTATGCGGCCCACTAATTTCTGGTGTTTGAAACAGTTGACCCCTGGATGACAAGGGGCTTGGCAAGTTTAAGAAGTAGACAGATGTGCAGGGTATGGTTTCTGTCTCCAATTACCAGGTCCCAATAGCAGGTGGGTAATTGAGCAGAGGTCCTGTAGGATGCCTATCCGGCACAACAAGTAAACCACAGCGGCGCTCAAAGAGTGTTGCTTTATAAGAAATGACCTTTGCGAACTGGAGTTCAATAATTTACAAGAACATCCAAGTTTATTTAAATGTCCAAGTCAAATTTTGTAGCAATGTTATCAACCAAGTCACGGGTCTGCCTGTTCACGTAAAAAATATGGCAGTAAAAACATCATCAGTACAGTACAAAACTGCCATGTAAAAAACAAATAACCAACAATTCAATACAAGACATAAATCACTACAACACAAGTCAAGCTCTCTCAAGGGGACAGAAGTTTTCTAAGTCTGAACGCAAGTACCAAAATAAAATATGGCAAGAGATCTGCACTCTACTAGGTGGTGCACAAGAATGAAATAATTTTGTACTGTATAACAAAACCCCAACATTGCCCCAAAGGAATTGCGCAACCAAAGTTTGTCCTCGGTAACTTTTTCAAGGAAAATTTCTGCAAATCATCCCTCAAGGCCTGAGAAGCCTTCCCACATTCCATTCCCACTTTCATCTTTGGAAGACGCCCTATTTAGTCATGCCAAGTTAAATTCTGCATGCCGGATATTTCCAGGATTAATCACTGTACAGGCACATGCATCATTCATCAGAAAGATGGCAACCTAAACTGCCAATTTTAATAACTCATAAATGCATCATAAAAAAGTTCCCCTATGAATTTCATGCTTGTACTGCTAAACATTTTCAAATGGCAGTAAGACTATCCTTTTTTAACACAGCAACAAAGTATGAAGGTATATATAACCCATAGGTAAGCAAATACAAATTTCATGTACTTTGAAAGACTTTTAGCTTAAATTCATTCATGGTCCCAATTAATCCAATCAGATAACAATAAAGAGACAAATGTACAAACTCCACTTACACTTTACAATCCATAACTCTAGGCTAAAAAATCCCTCCTAATTCAATTCATAAATGTGAGAGTCCTGTGGTGGGTGCCAGCATCACTGGTAATTCTAGCCAATTTTAATGTATCCAGGGCCAGTTCCAGCAAAAATTGTTGGATCCCTTCCATTCAGGGCATCCTACCATGAGTATAAAACCCAACCCTCTTTGCAGAGGAGTCTGACCTCTAGCCTGACCATGCTGGATAACTGAAGACATGGGCTGCACCACTTTATAACATCTACAAGGCTTATCTCCAGTTATTTTATTCCTAGAACAGAAAGCAAGAGTCCAGCCCTCACATAGAAGACTCATTTTCTTACAGTCATTAAACCACTGCTTCCCATCTACAGGGATCTGATTCATAAAAAGGTAATAAAATGGAGTTATACCTGTGTCCAATTTTGATAATTCAATGAATTCCCAGACAAAAGAATACTGTACATTAAAGAAAAAATGCATACTTATGCTGTTCACATTGAAGAATCAAATTGTATTGTATGATTAAATATCATCCAGCATGATGAGAGCATATAAGAAAACTAATTACCAGAGAGAATTATGCAATTACAGTACTTGCACTAACACTTTTTTGAAATACAGTATGGTATTAGTATGAGGAATATGGTAACACAGAATTCAAGAACATCATATCAGTGGTACCCATCATGCTGATGTTAGGCAAGTAAACACTCCAAATGTTTCTCACCTGGAGAATTCAGTCAATTTTCTGAAAAAAAGTCAGAGAAACCCCAAATGAAATTTACATTTATCCAAATTTCCTATAATTCCCAGCCCAATGCTAATTGAAGTCACGAGGTTGAAATTTCTTCTATTCTTCAAGTCAACTGTGAATCTTTCTGAGAACATTTACAAAGACACAATCACTTATCCAAGGAAGCATTTTCATGAAATTTGGCTTTGAGAGATGGTTTTGAAAATGTCCTTTAACAAATTGATGTATCCTCATCAGAAGAATAAAAAATTGTCACTTAATGTCACAATTTCAACTGCCATTGAAGTAACAACTAAAAAGTATGCCAAAATTTCTCAAAAGCATTTCAAGAAAGCTTTGGTTAAAAGTTGTCTTTTCTAACTTTCTGTTGTACAGTAATCATTTAGTGCACCAATTTCCTTCCATTCTACCTCAGTGATAGAGGTTATAGAGAAAATAAGAATTTGTTTGAGGAATGCAATTTGAACAAACGCTCCAGATTTTTCATGACAACACAAATTCAACAGAAATGTGAAATCAAAGTCAGCATCCTGGCATGAGAAAAAATTCCCTGCTTTCCACTTGGCTAAAATAGAGAGACAATTATTTTTAAAATCTTGAAACCCTTTTCCCTTCATTTGTCCTTTGAAGAGTTGCAAGCCTTCCTTGCACCAACTTTCAGTGGCAAATGCTGAACACATTAGGGGAGAGATTCATAAGAGCTAATCAATGCAATATAAATCATGAAAACTGAAACAATTACGGAAAAACATCTCAAAGCCAAAGTTGAAAAGGGCAAGAAAATATTTTTCATGGTTGTCTATTATGCCATCTTATACTAACCTTTCTGAATAAATTTTCAGCAAATGATAATGCACTAAATTGTCTTGCCAGTGTTCATCAGCAAGCTTCATTCTTACAGCAGAGGCAATAATGACAGAAAGACAAATGGTCCTGCATTTTTTATTTACAAAACTTTGCAAGTTCAGGTTTTTGCAAAATTCTAGTTTTTGAAAGATTCTAGCATGAATATTGATATTTTTATCTGCTCACCTGTGATTCCAATAGAAATGCATGATGAGTGACCAATCTTCCTTGTTTTCTGCCCATTCATCAGCTTTGGCATAACATTTTTTGTGGCACTAATTGAGTTGGCACTGAATCAGGGTTTCCCTTGACAGCACAATTAATTTTCTGTGGTTTGGGGATTTTTGGTTCATCTCATTTTTACTCTGGAATGTTGAAATACAAGATGTTATTGGGCAGGACCTCTATTCTTCACAATCACTTCTCATTTATTTGGTCCACCAATCCAGCACTTGAGTTTGGCTGAGGAATAATCGGATTCGCGGTAGATCTACAAGTATTACGAATTTGGAACAAAACATGTTGATGAAAGCATGGCACTTTTCATGGAATTTCCGTGAAACTGCCGCGGTCTACTTTTTTTCTTCAAATGTATAGTCCTATTATTATGTTTAGTCTTTGAGAGGATGTATAGTCTTGAGAGTTTCATTGCCTTTTGATATTTTGCGTTTCATATTTCGTTCATCATATTCCACGGATGCTGAAGATTCTCAAAATTTAATTCAGACGAGTTTCAAAAATATTCAGCGAATCCCCGTGAAAATTTTCAAGCGGAAATTTGGGGTTAGTCTCAAAGAAATTTTTATTTTTTCGCATCCCAAATGTTTGTTTCCTTTCTAAATAAAGTTCCGTACAGTACTCGTATTAAGGTTGTTATTGCCACCACTTTCAATACGAGTTGGCAATTTGACATTTACGGATGTTTTTAATGCTGTACATCTCAAATTCAAATTTACAAAGCATTTGGAAAATGAGATGATGACGATGAACACAGTATTTCTTGTTCAGATTGCATTTGATATGGTCGCTTTCAACATTGGATTGTCTAATTTCTCTCAAAACTGAATGTTTTCGAAATCGGATCATGTTCATTTTTTCTTAGGTGTGAATGGAGAAATCGCTGCAGATCATCCATTACTGCGCAACAAACGGTCGCCATCTTCGAAGGTGAAATGCCTCAACGACGGGAAATTCTACAGAGATCCTTCCAGGAATCGTGATGGAGTCTGGTCTCACACCGAGTGTGCCAAATATCACCTTTGCATAGGTAAATTCAATCATTCTGAATACGAGGAGAAGTTCAGTGATTCTCGGGCGAAAATGTGCGTCATTATAGACGGAAAGTTGAAATGAACGCCACGTCCCAAACTGAGCGTCATGGAAAACTGAGCCTGGGATATATATTATTTTTCAATGAAGTACTGCAGCTACTAGATTTCAAGCTCTTGGTAATTTTTAACGTATTATCTTGTACCACCCTCTAAATTTCTACACGCTTAAGAATTATTTATTAATTTGCAGTGTTTGCAAAACACATACCTTTTCTTGCTGGATGTTCTCCTGCGCTCATTTAGTTGAAGATCTTGATGCAACCCGAATTTATCACCAAAACTAGATTGAACAATGCCATTTGAATCGAGTAAATTGACAAATTCTTCATGAGGCAACGCATGAATCTCTATTTTGGTTGGACATCAATCAGCTGGCGCCACAATTTAATTTTAACGTTTATTCGTCAAGTTTATGTAAATTATGGCTTCTTCTCCCGTGATGATATTGAAGATAACTTTTCAACTGGTGTAAATTTTGAATTTTCACATCCCTGGAAATAATATTGCGTTTGTATTTTTGTGTCCTAATATATATGTATATTGCTCTGTGATTCAATCCTTGGTTCAAATATGTAATACTGGAATGGTCTACTCTATACTGTAGTAGGAGAGTAGCCGCAAATGATATTTCTCTGCAATAGATGGAACTCCTTGTTTTTAGTTGGCCTCTGCTTTATAAGAGGCCCAATTAATGACAGATACATTTTATGACAGCCTCCTGACTTGGAAATTTACCCCTCTTAATGACAGCAGACTTGGTATATATGAATGAATGAACAGAATACTTTATTTGCCGCTTTTCAGCGTTCACAAGGCACAACCAAGACTACTGCATGGTATGTGTTGGCTGGTCACTATCAGGCACATGACAAAAAACTGAATGAGTGCAGCCTCCAAGATGGCATTTTCCATGTCAAAGATTTAGGGAAATGAATTTTGAGGGTTTTTCTGAATTCAGTGAAGTATATACTGTATGCAGTAACTGTTTAATTTTTTTCTACCTTACCATTTAACTGCACTGTTACTGTGCAACTGTACAGTAACAGTATTCTGAAAGTTTTGATGTGGATGTCTTTATATTCTGGAGTACAGTGCACACAAATCTATGTTCTGTATTCTAGGCACTGTGTGCAATAATTACCTCAGTTTGTGAAGAGATGGAACCAAAGAAGGCAGCCAAAAAAGCCATTTCTCCATTTCTCAAAGGAAGTGTGAAGAAAATTCTTGAGAAATTCACAAAATTGTGAGGATCATTTGCATCACCCTTGTATATACAGGGGGAGGGGGCAAAAAAAAGGGAACCAGTTTTTTACTTGAAATAGCTTAGTATAGCAAATTGATATTTAGCAATGAAAAAAGCACCAGATAAAAGCTTGTTCCATTTTCTTTTAAATGGTATGTATTTGTATGGTGCCAAGCGCTCAGAATGGTCTCAAGTACCATTTTAATGAAAACTTTCAACAACAAAAATGTTGAATGACTTGTTCATCAAACTGCTGTTCTGAAGAGCTGTTTGCATGAATGAAGGAATTGCAGGATAGAGCAATTTTACCATGACAATTTATGCTGCCTTGGAGAGCCTGCACGTGTCCCCCAAATTCTGAAGGAGAAAGGAGTGAGAAGGTGAAGGAAATTGTTAAGATAGGATACTGTGGAGCTCTTGTACTGCACAGGTGCTGCTGGGTGCTGGCCTTGCAGCTCCCAGTGACCCACTGCATGCACATTTTTGTCTCTGGATGACTGAATTGTCCAAAATTAGTTTCACTTGAAACCAGTTGGATTAAAAATAATTTTCACTTCAAATCAGTTTCTGCAGCAATCCAGTAGTCATCCATGAAAAAAAATCAGCAATTGTTTCTGAGGAAAGCATCTCATGAAGACTTTAATGAACACTACTCCTCAAAAATTATTATTTTATGATCATTCAAAAAGTTTGTGCTCTCATGAATGTGCATGGAAATTTCCAAAAGATTTCTCATCATCTTTGATTTGAAAACATATAAAAATGGCTGTCACCAGAAAAAAAACCTCTCTTGGGTTTGGTATAATGTCTATCATGCAAATGTATCTGTGCTTTTGGAATAACTTTTGTGTTTAACATTTTATTTTCAGATGGAGAAGTTTTTGAATTCAAGTGTTCCACTGGACTCATGTTTGACCTGGAGAGGCAAATTTGTGATTTCAAGTCCAACGTACACAATTGCGATAAGGACTACGGTGAGACATTTCATTTATCTTGTTTAGAACATTTATTCGCAGTAAGCATAGGGGTAATATTTTTTGTACTCGCAGTAGGAAAAATATAGAGAAATAAAAAAAAACATGGTAATCCTCTTCCTGAATGAGAAAAGCATGTTTCGTCTTCCAGCCATTTGAAATAGTGAGTTACAAAATCAATGTGGATTCTTTTTAGAAGACACTTTCTGTGAAAATATGAGTATTTGAAAAAAAACATTCCTTTCATTTATAATTAAGCTAAAATTCCGGCCATTCGATAATTCGAGATGTTGATTGAAATTTTGCATCCCATTCCATGATTGCCTGCGACTAGAATGTTGAAATGTATTTGAGAAAAAGGAATAAATGCTCGAGATTTCCAGAGAACCCATTAAATGATAAACGCGTAAATTCGGACTTCAAACATGCGATTCAATGACTCGCTCTTTTCTTTTATTCAACTGAGGTACAAATACTTTGGTGAAGTCGTATCACGAAGAATAATAAATGTAGGAAATTGAAATTGATTGACGAAGCTTCGGTCACTTATATATACTTGAATCCTTTCATTATGAATTCATCAAAAGAGGCCACAACACCGCGTCCTTTGCTGAGCACTGAGGTGCCGATTTGCGCCCAGTATGATCATTTGGCCTGTGCTGATCGAACCTGTTTGCCCAAGGATCACTTCTGCGACGGGATCCCAGACTGTGAAGACAAATCCGACGAAGGCTGGTGTGGTGAGTTATTCGTCTTTCCATGAATTTCGATTAAATTGAAGCAGCGAAGGTCAATATCATCGCACAAGTACTGTATACATCAAGGCCCAAGGACCCAATAAAATTGCCTTTATACATCCCTGTTCAACAAGCCCAAAAATTTGACACAGTATATTCTACTCAAAAAGCTTTGTATATCCCAGATTAAAGGGCAAACATTATTTGTGAATTCAGCCCTTCCCCATAGTCAAGCTCCAAATGATCTGCAAAAAATTGGACTAGAAGTTTTTTCAGTTTGGAAACTAGCATTTTTTGCCAAAAAAAAGAAAAATGTCAGGAAGTTGAAATTGGTGATATTTTTTACCTTGAGGTGATCTATAAAAGAGTTTACACTTTGCTGAAATTGGAGATGAGGGTTCAGCATTTGTCCCATCTCTCTTCATTTTGCTGGGAGCTCCTGGGAGGCTTTTGTCATGCATGCATGCTGCTGATGGGAGCTGACCTTGTCCAGAATTATTCCTAAAAAAAATAGGAGGACAAAAAGTTTTAATTAGAAATGAAATACTCAATCAGCTGGGCTTTGGCTGGGGCAAAGCCCTAGTTTAAAAGCAATTAATATATTTTTCAGGTCAAACCACACATGTTCCATAGAAGTTTTCCAAGTATTAAAAACAGTCAGTGAAAAATCAAATTTCATGGGAAATACAATCCAGATTTCAGTAGAAAATTGTGAGGTTTGCTCAGCTTGAAACCAAGGATTCAAATGTGCAGAAAAATTGGTCAGAGATGACCAAGAAGAATATTTCAATGAAAGAATGAAAGGAAGATGTCACTGTGAAATTTAAGGGATTTCCTAAAACAGTCCTTGAAGGACAGCACATTGCTCAGTGAGAACTGTGGGGTGTCAATTGTCAACTCTGGTCCTACAAGATTCCTGAGAAGATCAGCTCACTTTGCTGATTCCTAAAACTCATATTTCTAGACACTCCTTTGTTTTATTTTTGACATGCCTTGAAGCTCCCACTCAGTGACCCACTGCATGCACTTTTTTCCTGCATGACTGGATTGCCAAAACTGATTTTAAGTGAACATGATTTTGAATCAAAATGATTAAGAGTGAAGTTAATTTTGGACAATCCAGTCAATCACCGTGAAACAAAAATTTGCATGCAGGGGGTCACTATGAGAACTGTAAGGCTAGCACCCAGCAGTACCTGTGCAGTACAGGAGCTCCACAGTATCCTATCTTAACAATTCCCTTCCCCTTCTTATACCCTCCTTCTGAAATTTTGAAACATGTGCAGGCTTTTTTGATACAGTATCAAGTTTCCAGGTTAAATTATTGCATCCTGTATTTCCTTCATTCATGCAAACAGCTCTCCAGAACAGCTGCCTATTAAATATACAGTAGTTTAAAAAGATGCCTGACAACCTTTGTTTTTTTTCAAGTTTTCATTGAAATGGCTCATGTGACAATCCTGTGGCACTTATTGGAACCATGAAACTGAATGGATTTGAAAGAAAATTGAGCAAGCCTGCCTTTGGTGCTATTTTCATTGCCACAGTTCAATTTGCTACTGAACTATTTCAGGGTAAAAATTGGTTCAATTTTTGTTGGCCTACCCTTTGTCTTTAAAATAATCCATACATGGAGAAACACCATGTAATCTAGTTAGGTT
Source organism: Notodromas monacha (assembly GCA_905338405.1). NCBI lineage: Eukaryota > Metazoa > Arthropoda > Ostracoda > Podocopida > Cyprididae > Notodromas > Notodromas monacha. The sequence goes on along the minus strand of CAJPEX010001507.1, from coordinate 30,075 downwards.
TGAGTTCTTCAGGTCCAATTTCGTAAAAATTAAAGTTGAATAATATTTGTGAATTGTCATTTGTTAAAATGATTTTTCAGATGCGAACCATGATCCGAATGCTGCTGCAAGCTGCAACATGCAGAACTGCAGCTTACCTGACTGTTTTTGCTCAAGGGACGGTACTTTGATTCCTGGAAATCTTCCTGTTTCCCAGGTGAGCAATGATTTCTTTCGAATCTCCCATAATGTCGTTTCAATGATCCTTATTGTTCCCCGCCTGATTCTATCTGCATGGTTTTTCTTTCGTTTTTTTTTTTAGCCATCAGATTATATATTACGCTCATGGCCGTTCCTTTTGTCTTATCCCCCTGCTTGAGTTTTGTTAAGGCAACTATATACAGTGGTTCCTCATGCGGGAAAACATCATTTGATGGAGGAACATGTTCATCATACTTTACAGGCATTAATGTAAAAGTGTTTGTATGTCTCAAATACTCATAATACTGTATACTGTATACAATGAGATCCGACGTGTACGACGCGAGCCATATAGCCCACAGGTTTTGTTTGATGCTCCACTCGCTGTACCTTATATTCCCATTATTCACGTCTTCTGGATGTATTCTTTCAGGTTCCGCAAATGGTAGTGATTACGTTTGACGACGCAGTCAACTCGGACAATTGGCCATTATACGAACGCCTGTTCAATGGCGAACGCAAGAACCCGAACGGGTGTCCGATCCACGCGTCCTTCTTCCTCAGCCACGAGTACACCAACTACGCGATGGTCCAGAAGCTTTGGAACGCGGGTCATGAGATCGGAGTGCATTCCATCACGTAATTCTTGAGTATTTCTTTCATTGGATGGGATTTATATACACAGTTTCTGTCGATATGGACAGTAATAGGTCAGCATTGTATTATTTTTAGTTGGTACGGTAGGTTTGATCAACCTCGGATCCCGGGATTTGATGCTCGGTAGTTGACTCTTTCCTTATCTTCTCCGATAATAAATTTTTCCGATTCATCAAGCGACACCTACCCGACGTTTTCAGAAATTATTGTCGGATTGAAGCTCGGTCACAAGCGTTTCTCCATCAATTTGTATTATGGTACAGTAGTTCCATACGAGTTCGAGTTGAGAGATTTCTTCGCTAGAATAGCGCGTGAAATGCTTCCGCGGCGTTTCGTAGACTGCATTTAGGTAAAAGTGTCGAAAAGTGTTTTAACATTATTCGCCGGAACAAAAGCTCTACTTTTTTCATTTCTTCTTTTCATTAAATACAGGCACCGGACACCTGAAAGGTGGTGGGGAGAAAATGCGACGATCGAGGATTGGTTCGACGAGATGGTCGGAATGGCGAACATCGTGAATCGTTTCGGAGGAATCGCCATGGAAGATCTTCGAGGTTCGATTTGCGATTGACGTAATTTGACAAACAAAAAATTATTAGAATACATTGGTACAGTACTGTACATATATGATATCCCTATAAAGAACGCTTCGCATAACGTATTTTTCGCGCGATGAACTCGAGTTATTACCCCATCTGAATTTTACTTTAAATGATTGAGTGTACGTGCTTTGAAAAATAATAATAACAAATATCGGAAAACGATAATACGGAAGTTGCTGCGAGAAATGGGTCATCTGCAATAATCGTCATCATTTTTAAACGGGAAAAGCATGTTTATGCATATAATCTCGATTGTGTTTTTTTGTTTTCGGGGGTATATGTTTTTTAGGCGTATGATTATCAAAAGCAGTGTATTCAAAAGTTTTGATCCAAGGAATTTTCCGGCATAGACCGAACTGATGGAGCAATAAAGAACCCGCACTGCCCATAGTTACAAATGAACTTGATTCAGAAGATGTTTGGGTCGATGCGGTACCTATTTAAATAGGGATCACAAGCTTTAGCTTATTTACGCGGTTAATCATTTTTTCGGATGCTGGCTCATCATCGATCCATAATAATAATAGTTCATCATCGAGACACCAACGTTCGTTTTAACGTCAAAATACTCCTACTACTCTTTTTTTCATCTGATTTACTCTTACTCTTTTTTTCATCTGAAGACTTTTTACCGTTGTTTTATTTCCTTTTTTTCATGTCAGGAATTCGAGTTCCATTTCTGAGAGTCGGTTGGAACCGACAATTCCTAATGATGCGGGAATTTGGGTTCGTTTATGACACCTCGATGACCGCACCTCCGTCCGATCCTCCATTGTGGCCATATACTCTGGATTACAGGTTTTGCTCAGTTCTTTCATGCACTTCAATGGAAACAGGAGAAAAAGAGCATCATCAATTTCTTCTATGCTTTCAGGGCACCGCATGATTGCTTGGGTCCTAGTCAAATGTGCCCGAGCCGAAGTTTTCCCGGGATCTGGGAAATGGTCATGAATCAACTGAAGGCTGGAGTGAGTTTGAAAACTACAGTACAGTAATGTACTCAATTTTTAAGATAACGACAAAGAATAATACTAAAAAAGCCATCCCCCGAGGGATTTTTTTCAACAACAAAAAATTGTGCAATACGTGTACTGTTTTTATTCAATGAACGCCCCCACTAATAGAATAGTAAAAAGCAACTGCTGGTTTAAACTACCCTGTTTGCATATACAGTAAGTGACACCCCCAGATGAGGACATAAATGCTGGTGCATCAAGAGTGTCCCTAAGTTGAGGCTTGTTTTCCCATTGACCAATATTATATAATTTTTAATTGGTGATTTATGGAAGAAGTATTCTTCAGAATTCCATGATAAAAAATTTGTTTGCCACTTGAATTTGTTTTATTGAATATCTTTTCAACCCAATAGGAACATTTGGAGCATTGTATAGTATACCATTGTATATAGTTCATTGAAATGTTGGCATCTGTAAAAATAATATCCTAGCCACAAAGAGAGAAGGAAGTCCCTCTGTGCTATAGGCAATTTTTTTGAATTAGCTGGATGGATGGGAAAGTGATGGGAAAAGTACCAAAGAATTATTTTGCATTGATCTTACAGTTGGAAATATCTGTTTCTTGCAATTCAGCCTAATAAAAGTTCTTTTCATAAAATGTATAGGCAATTTTATCATGAAATGTCCTCATGTAGAGTCAGTGTCCCTATTTTGGGCCATTTTTGTGATTTTTATTGAAAAATAAATGTCCCTATGTCAAATATCCCCATGTTAAGGTGTCCGCATGTTGCAGTCTCACTTTAATTTACAGTACTTCTATAAAGATATTTTGGTACTGTATTGGACATGATATTTTAATACCGTAGTTTCTTGGACCAGCACTGATTGTTGATTGCAGTTGTGAATCAATAAATATTATGAATTTCTTGTTTACTTACAAGTCCGAGTTTTTCAGAGGTAGCAGAAGGGGGAAAAGTTGAAATTGAATACCCTATTAGCTACAATAAAGATATGTACATCTTCCAAATTTTCAATACAACATTATGTCTGGTTTTTATTACTGTATTTGAACCAAACTTTTTGCTTCATATTTCCACAAATTTACTCATTGCTGTACACTGCTCAACCTTTCTAATTGAATTCTCCATCATGAGTTACTTAAAACCCTCCCTATATGACTGGAAATGTTTTGGCTCTGCTGACCTATTATCTTGGTCGGATGGTCCACTGCCATATTGTGCTTCTGAACCCTTGGTTACATTATATTGAGCACTTTAGCCATCCCAGAACAAATGCACATTTTTGTTACAACGCTTTTCACAAGACTTTTGGAGAGTTCCAGACAAAGGTACATAGGAAATCTAGGAGAATTAAAACCCTTTAATTAATTGGGTGTTAAATTAATGCACATTCATTAACCTTCACAAATCGGGCCATATTCTCTAAGGCGACTTTGTGAAATCTCATCAAATTTCATTTAGAGATGTTGCACTGTATTAGGTTATTGCTTCTGATTTTTCCAAACTGTGCAAGTATAAGAAATTCTTATATGCATCTTTGTATTGTGCATGCTTTATCATTGCTGATGAGGGGAAGAGACAGGATTGTTTCACAATATGACTATATAATGCTGTTTGTCAGAACAGCTTTGCTAAGTCTACACATGGTAATTCTTCTCTGTGCTTCTGCAAAACATAGGAATACAGTTGTGCCATGATGGACAGCTGCCCACCTGCATATTCAGTGGAAGAAGCCTATGAAATGCTGATGGAAAACTTCCAGAGACATTACACAAGCAATAGGGCACCATTTGGACTGTACTTTCACACCATTTGGTTCAAGAAGAAGCAGAATCTGAAAGCATTTGTGGTATGTCTTGATCATCCATTTTTTCAAGTCACTTGGTTTTGGAAATTCAAGATCATCTTGCATTTGTAGAAATTCTTAGATGAAATGACGGCAAGGACTGACGTGTATATTGTGAGCAATTGGGAAGTTATTCAATGGATGCAAGAGCCCACGCCCATAGGGTCATTGCAAACATTTCAGCCATGGCAAACCTGCAAAAAACAAGTGAGATTTGCTGTATTTGAATCAGATGAACGCAAGCATCATTATAATTTCATATACTTTGTTCATGAAAAGATTCCTCAAGAAGACATGGCTTGTAACATACCCAAGTCTTGCAAGTTGAAAAGCAGGGAACTGAGTGGAACAAGATACCTGCACACCTGTTATGAGTGCCCTGATACATATCCTTGGATCAAGAATGAATTTGGGTTGGACTTCTGAAATGTAAACATCATGGCACTTCTTATTTATTGGCTTTGTTGTTTTGAAATTGAAAATGTGATGATGAGAAGTATTGAATTTTCATTGTTGATGGAAAAGCTGCATGCAGCAGGCTTTATTCGTATTATTTATTGTATGGGGAAAAACGTTTTTGAGACAATGAAAGCTGCTGTGTAAACCAATAACCAATACATACAAATTGAATTCCTGCACATTTTAATTGAGCTACTGCACTTTTCTTTAAAGAATTGAAACTTTCTCCAGTGGACAAAGTTCATTTACTAGAACAGAACATAAACAGAATGCTTTATTTTATGCTTTTCAGCATTCACAAAGTTCAATCAACATTCCCATATCCCAACCCCCTCCCCACACAGCCCAACCCCAAATGCATTCAATCACTTTGGAATGGGAAACAGAGGAAAAATTGTACATGGATACCAAAATAAAAGAAAAATACATTCAACAATATACAACTGCATAACTGGAGTGTATACATATATATATATACCTATACATATACATATACCTTCTTTCCCAACATTGAAAACAAAATATTAGTGACAAGAAGTGCAACATAAGCCAGAATTATAGCAATTGTAGCAGTTACTGAATCTAATTTCTTCAACTTGTTCCCAGATGAGGTTTAGTTGAATGAATAATTTAGAGAGAATTTTTGTTGAGAAATCATATAAGGCCAACAGCTTACAGTATCTTTATCCTCTATGATTTCAGAAAAAGACTCTTCATTGAATTCCAATACTTGTAAATCTTTCTCAAGCTCATTTATAACAGTATGGAATGCGTGGTATACAAAGCAAAGGTGCTCTGGCAATGCCCCAACCAACGTATTTATGCTGCAGGGATTACACCATTCAGAATTTGATGAATTTCCTACTAAAGTGCCATGAATTTGTCTGAAGAGCTACAGTATCATGTAACAAAGGAATATTAGATGATGCAAATAGTAATGGTTTATTATTACCACAAGCAAGATCAGCAAGTAATTTACTTGAATCTATAACATGACAATTATCATGACAAAATAGTGTAATTAGAATATTTTCTCTACCTTTAATGATGTAGCACTTGAGAAACTGAACAAGATCATCCACTAAGAAATCATAGTATTTATCCAAATAACACAGCCCCTTCCAAAATAAGAGCACCTTGATTTTCAAGCAAAAAGTTTGTCAAAAGAGACATCTCCACAAAATACCTGCTCAGTTTTTATATTGGATTTCTTTGTACTTGGGATTTATAAACTCCAAGTTTTCAGGCGTACAGTGGCTTACATACATGCTAAGAATGCATCTTTAAGATCATCATACAATGTTTTTTCAAAGGTGTTTAGTGGGGATTTATATTTACAGTATGTGTGTACAGCACTTAGTTTTAAACTACTGTATTCAACATGCGATGGGTTATTATAAACTTTATAAAGCTCAAGACAAGGATTACTTGGCAAGGTACAATTTAAAAATTCACTTCACCCCATTATACCTGCCAGCATGGGCCACATTTGGGACTTTGGTGCTTTCCCCCCCCCCCCCCAAATACCATCAAAACATAAATTATATAAAAATATCTTGTGGCTTTGCAATGAAGTTATTGTTATCCTGGAAAAGGGAAATACTTTATGTATTCCTCTTTCCCACTGCCTCATTCATTTCACTCAGTCTTTCAAGTAATGTTACATGCACAACACCAGGAAAAATGCTGCAGTGTTGCTTATCATGAAAAGTGATGGGATGTAGGAATGAACCACTCCCATCATGTAAGCATCTCTGCCCCTATTAATATTCTTTCATGAGATGAAAAACTGTTTCCCGGCATGCATCCCATGACTGGGCACTTTTTCTTGCTCTGTGTGTGGCCTTCCCTTGATGCATTTAATTGGATGATTGAGTGTGCCTCTCTTCTGGAAATGTGTTGATATGTTGCAGGGTCTATTTAAATGAAAGGGTTCCATTAAACAGGCACAGAGTGTGTTCTAGACTAGAGAGGGAAGAGGATAGGCTCATCATATCTTTCGGACTCAGTAAAAGCTGTATCTCTAAACTGTCTGTGCTTGTTGTTTCTTGCCAGTATATGTAATAAAAGAAATTGTTACAATACTTGACTCACAGTTCTTCAGTAAAAATAAGGACAACATTATCTGCAATTCAAGAACTCATTTGCCACTTTTCATCCATTTTTCATTCCACAGGAGCATTTTTTCTGAAACAAAATCACAAATTCTGTTGGAAAGTTTAAGCATAATATTTGGAATGCAAGTGTACTTTATAATGCAGTTGAACTCACATTTTTTTCTCCTTTTATTAGCCAAGGTAGTTCTGAATGCTTTGTAATATTTTATTTCATTTTCTGATACTTTGATTCATCACAACAGATACATCAACATTGATCCCCATGAGGGTCATGGCAGGATGCATGTTGTCAGGGGCTAATGAGCCTCTCTGGCAAAGCTTGATTTCAGTAAATCATATAAAGTGGTAAACACAATTGGCCTTTGGGGGCCTGAGGTCAATACCTCAATCTTCTTTTTTATTTCAGTCAGGTCTTCCAATAGAATCCAATAAAATATGTGTGCACACAAATAAATCTTGGGAGCTCCTTCCTCAGTCAAGTTCCAACTGCAAGTGTGTGGTTGCTTCCTTGATTCTGCACAGCTCCAGGTCCTCATCAGTGGAAAGTTTTGGGCAAGTCCTTCCACTGATGCGTGAATAATCCTTTGTGGACATTTCCAGGTAGGATCCTTTTGAGTCCAGGGTTGATTCATTATTTGAGGAATGAGCTCTGGAGATCATTATCTCCAAGGTTGACTTGTTGTTGGTTTTCTTGAGAAACTTGTATTTATTTCACCACAGACATTTCTGTGTGATAAATCCTTTTTCTTTCAGGTTCAAATTTCTCCCAAAAAGAATGGGGACAACGGGGCGTTTTGTACGCCATATCGTCTGCTGTGCCTTTACTGTACCCGAGTTGCTTGGGGCGACATCTATAGTCACTCCAAGCTAAGTTCCGTGTTGGCAGGCGACATCTGTTCAACCCAGGACACATATTGAAAAAAAAATGATTTTCCTGAAAAAGTATTTTTGTCCTCACTCTCTATAGTTATTTACCATCTACAAGAATTAAACCAGACAAAGTCAGAAGCATGGCTCATATCCTTTTTTTGATACTATTCACAACTTTTCATTTGTTCATATTAAACAAGCACAGGTGTACAGCACAACACTTTGGATATAAACATAAAATACAATACAAAAAGTATAAGTGTTAAATGGGAATTCTCCAAATTCAGAATGTACTTCCCTTTAGGCTAACTCCAGGCTAAATCCACTAGTTCTTTTATACAGGCAGACTCTGATATTACACTGACCAAAGAATTCTTGCTGACCCAGGAAGAGGGTGAGCTTATATACAAATCTGCACCAATACATGAAAACATTATTGTTCAGGTTGTGACAGGCTTTGGTGCCAGGTGGATCCAATTATTCCAATCCTCAAAAGAAGGGGAAGTCACAATTATCCTTTCCAGGTGTAATCAGGAAGAGGAGAGATATTATCACTGGCAAATTCCTGGATTAGATTCATAACAGGAGGGGTTCAATGATAAAATAGATGGAAATTGGGTCAGAACCTGCTATTCCTGTTGAATGAATAGAATAAGGATAATTGAGTCTGGATTGCTCAATTTCAATAATCCTTGGAAACACCTGCCATGTGAGGTCAAACTAATTTGTTTCTCAGTTGACAGGATCATTTGCAACAGGGTTTTCCAACTCTGCAAAAATCCAGGATATTGAAAATGAATGGTAGAGGAAAATAGTTGAGCACTCTTGTTGATTTGAGTGAGTGCACAAAGTGTGCTCTTGTATGACTAACTTTATAAAAGGGATAACCATCCCTTTCTAGGATAACCATGTCAAAAAAGTTATTTATCTTGAATATAACTAACTGCTGGGTTGAGCATGCAAAAGTAATGGTGAAAACATGTGAAACACAAAAAATGGCTTTGAAATAAATTTTCAAAGTGTTTCCTCAATGTATAATAAAATAAACACCATTTATTCTGTGAAAACATTCTTGAATTTACCCTTACAGCTTTTGAACTTCATTGAATAGCAGGAAAATCTTAGCAAATTACTTGGTTTGTAGGCTGAATGATGATCATGGAGATTTTTTATTTCACAAAAAAAAACCTTCAGAATTGTTTGGATATTAAAAAACGCATGCATTTCATTCCTGGTGGCATTCCAGCATCACAAATGTATCAAAATAAATGTTTGCACATGCATTCAGTTTACAATAATACAGTTCAGTTGAAAGAATTCAATGTTTTCAATTATATGTAGTAGAAGACTTTTCTTATTTGGAAGATGAAGATGGTACCTGCTGTTAGCTCCATTTGGGGGTCAAGTTTGAATTTAAAAGATTATTTGACAAAATTTGGGATTTAAAATTTCAAAAAAGGTCCCTATAGCCTGTATACATTTAAATGAGGTGAAATGGAGCAAAAATGGGTGTTTAGGGTTACTCCTTGAGTGATAATTATCTGGATGCTCCATATTTTTGAAGTTTTAGGTTTGAGAAGAGAGTTTTTGTGCACTTTGTGAATGACTCATTGCACCCAAAGTACAGACATAATGCAGTATTATTTATGTTCTGATGCATGAATGTACTACAGCACTGTACTGTTGATCTGCTGCTTGAGGCTCCAGGCAGCTGACCAGCATCTGCTTGTTTGACAATGAACCCCTCTCTTGCAGACCAGAACTCTTAGCCAGCAAAACTCTTTGCCACTGCACCCCACATCCCAATCACTCTCTCCTCCAAGCACACCCGTGATAGACTTCCGCTGTAGGTTTCGAACTGGAATGAACGGTATCACAGGAAAACTTGTACACAGAAGAAAGGAGTCCACTTTTTGTTATTCAAGTGTGGAAACATTTTAACCTCTAGCTTATGCACTGATCATATTTGAAAGTGCAAACCTTCCTGAAGTGTGGGTTGAAAAATTTACATGAAGGTCAACTTGACTGGCTATGAGGACAATTTTATTTGAACAAGTGGATCCACATCATAGACGCAACTTGATGCAGGGCAAGATTAAGGCAGGCCTACTAATGATGCTGAAATTATGGGTTCACCAAGGGAATAATATGCCCCTGCAAATTAAAAAAAATCAGCCAACTGGAGCATTCAATTTTTGAAAATAATTCTGAGGAAACCTGACACAAATAAAAACCAAAGTATTAATGATTAGGAAGTCATCACTGCTGATAGATGAAATCAATTCCAGTATACTGCATATGATAACTGCTGGTGAAATAGACAAAATCAGATCATGGCATGAAATTGGTTGAGAGAGCACACAATTACAGTTTTGCCAAGAAGGGAAATAGAGTTCAATGGTAATCATAAACAGCTGGACAATGCAGTGCCAACCAATGTGTGCGTGTCAAGCAAAAACCCATCCTAATTGCCCAAAATTGGATGGTGCAGCCTGTAAACTTTGAACAGGTGCACCACCAAATTGAATGTTGCTTGACCTGTATTTCAAATTTTCAAGAAAATCATGAGCAAATCACCCATCATATGAGTGTTGATATGCATTGCTTACTTGTTTTTTTTTTTCTGGCAGCTGGCATGCATGTCCAACGCAGCATTGATAACAGAATAATGGACTTTATTGTAACAGGAAAACTGCATATGTTATCAGTTGAAAACAGGTACTGTGATGCCTCCTTGTAATGCCTGACATACTCCTGGATTATTTGCTGGGATTGCAAACTTAAAAAAATATACACAGTTGTGCCTGCGGCCTAGGAAACAGAAGCATGCAGTTTCTTGACTGTGTTTGCTTGGTGGGAAGTTTGTACAGCAAGCAATGTTTTCCCTCAAGGACCAATGTAAAATCCATCAATTGGTTCCTGTAAATGAAATCTATTGCTAAAATTATCAAAATAGCCTACATTTTGAGAGACCCAAAGAAAAGATACTTCCAAACACCTGATGTTTCTTATAAAGATCTCCCTATTTACATTTTTAGAAGCTCTCCATTCTGAATAACATATAGAAACTGTACTACAGTATTTGTACTTCATGCATATGCAACATATATGAGCAAAGCAAGAGTCAATCCTCCAGTTTTTCTTCGTGCTTCATACCAAGGCTGGTCCTCATGCAGAAACATATTTTTATGTGGAAAGAAAATAATGAAATGGGCTTCCATGATCAAATCATTATGAAAGGACTAATGATTTGAACTGATCAAAAAAAAAAAACGCAGGATAACCTTCTCCAAAAATGTAAACGTTTATATTAGACTAATATATTTCAAAAATTCCTTTAAAAAATCATATAATATACGAGATGGCTTCACGGAATTTTCGTTGCAAAATTCGCGTTTAGTAGCTATATCTACTTCTTGAAGAGTATATTGAATATTTTTAACAATTCTGTTACGTTCTCAACATTAAGATTGATCTTACATTAATTTCAATGCAAATTGTGAAGAAATTTGAAGAGGGAAACTAAAAATCCCTACATAAACAATGTTGGCTCCATTACATACATCTCTGTTCAATTATTCGTCACAGTTGAATAGAACCCACCCATGCATTTCATTCCTTCGCTTTCCAAAAAATTGACAATTGAAAAGAAAAATTTTGAAACAGAAATCAGTCAACGAGTGATGAACACTACAACTCGAAGAAAAAAATAATCCCAACCGTCCGTAGCGCGAGTAAAAATATTCTAATAATTTGCAATTTTCAAAAATTAAGTTAAGCTCACCTATATTTCCTATGACAAAAATCCAACATGAGAACACGAAAATTCATTAACTTCATAATTGCAAGTTCAACTTTCGCAGGAATCCAGCATAGGGGAATTTCTTCACGAGAAGGATGAAGACAACCCAAGAAACCTCAATCTTCATGCATGCAGAAGCCAGACCCATGTATTTTTCCTCAGCAGGTTCAACTCCAAGGAACGGCCACTCGGGCAAACACAGCAATAGACAGCATTCAAACAAGTTAAACATGAATCACGACTACTCTTTGATTCTCAACCAACATAACGACAGAGTCAACCAAACATTAGACAGGTCCAGGAAAACCAAACGAAAAAACTTACAGCTTCCTCTTCATGGCAGCCAGCTCTGTTTGCAACGACTCCAATTCGTCTTTCAAGTCCCGATGCTGCCGATGAGAAACTAGCTCAGCGCAGTGTCCCGTTGAACCCCCAATCCACATTGACATTATTTTCACCAGAAGGATGAAGACAACCCAAGAAACCTCAATCTTCATGCAAAAGCCAGCCCCATGTATTTATACTCATGAGTTCATGAGGTTCAAATTCAAGGAAGGCTCTGAGGCACTCACAGCAATCGACGTTCAAGACTTCAACCATGTTCAAAATAAACCGTCTGTTGTTCGATTCTGAATCATAAGCACAGAGTCAAATTATTAGACAGGTCTAGTAAAACAAAACGAAATTACTTATAGAGCTTCTTCTTCATTGCACTTTGCACCCAACTCTGTTTGCAACAGAGTACAATTCATCCTTCAAGTCCAGATGCTGCCAAAATTTTTTAAATTTGAATGCTCATCTGTTGCTAAAAAATAAAATTGTGCAGAATATTTTTTATTTTCTGGATTGCTAGCTTTTACTCAGCTCACCAGGCACAATACTTGCCGATTTGCATGCCCACTGCAGGACAAAACGTTACACCCTTCCGGAAAAATATGTGGCAGCGGTGGGATTCGAACCCACGCCCCCGGAGAGACTGGTGCCTAAAACCAGCGCCTTAGACCACTCGGCCACGCTACCCGCTTAGTCAGATGGTCGTTTTAGCGAGTACACCAAATAAATCTTTGGTTTCTAATGGGTTTGAGGGCCATTCTGTTATTCAGCATTGTTCATCAGCAGTTCAATAAAATTTGGCGCTTTCATGTCTCATGTACAATTATTGTCAAGAGAGCAAGATTGATTTAAAGATACAAAAAACCCTGCACTTGTGCTGCTTATACTATACAAACATACCCAGGGTTCTCTATATTGAGTGAATTTATACTCAAAATAGCCACTTGAAAATACCCTGAAAAATATTTATTTAAAAAATTCATTTGTATGTATGGGCAGGAGATGGCTATTTTGAGTGACATGTCTGATGGGGTATAATTATATTTGATGATTTTATTCAGCCAAATAACCTGGTGTTATCCTAATTTTGCTGGAAAACAAAAAGAACTGGTGAGTCTCAAGAAAAGTCTTACTGTTATGTCTAACAGAGAGTTTTCTACCAAAACCTCAGAATCTTGAGATAATGCTACATGATCTTGGTCTTACTTATTTGTTTTCTGCGTAATTTGCAGGCCACAGGATTTTTAGAAGCTTGGAATAAAGAGCTGGCAAGATCTTATTTGAGAGGCAGTGACAAGTTTTTTTCAGTGCACTCACAAGACAATTGGCAAAAGTTTGGACACAAATGCTGCTGAACATAATGCAGCACATTAGTTTTAAAGGTACATGGTGGTCAGCCAGCAGGTTACACAACTTGCAGGCTGGCCAAAAAAAAAGAGGAAATGCACACAATATGTGCAAGAGCACAGCAGGCTATCCACTCACTGGCCTTGGGGCAGATGCACGTGACAGGTGTGTGCAGTATATGCATGTGCCCCTATTTCCAAGCTTGGGCTTGAGGAGAGAAAAAACAGCAGAAAAGAGAAAACAATACTCACATGGGAAACACAGAGAGGGAGAGCCAGCATGCACTGCTCATTCTGGGTCACCAATCACCCCACACAAAAATGAACCCAAGCTCCTGTGTACAAGTGCATTGGGAGCTCATTAGTTCTATGCGGCACATTTCTGTTTGAAAACATGAAGAAATGCATGAAACATGCATATCAAAATCCTTGCTGCTGAAGGGGTACACCAGACCAAGATGACAACTTTGCTGTTGAGGTGTCAGTCTGAGGTTGACTTTCAAGGTGTCAACCTCCTCAGCTAGTATCTGGTAGGTGATTGATCAGTAGTGATCATCAGATTGGGTTTTCAATGCTAGACTCATGTTTCTGCATCATTCTGCCTTTGAGTGTTGCATTTAGCATTGAAAGGTGAAATTAGAGCATTTTTGGTGATTTTTGACCTTGGAGAAGGTTTTAATTTGCAAAAAATGATGCATGTGGAATTATTGCCAATATTGCCAATATCAATGTTTTGATTGCAAAAAACATAAGATTCAAAAAAATCTATCTTCTTTTAACACCCCTTTTGATGAATGTAGGTACAAAACAAAATATTCATGCAAAAACATCCAAAAGGAACCAACAAAAAATCTTGCAATGTTGCCCAACAAGGCAAGTCCCTTAGACAATTTTCAAATCTGCAAATAACATAAAAATTCACTATTTCCTGGTTTGGTTTGCTGTGTTTGTGTCTCCTGAATGTGACAAATCTGGTTGAGGGTATGTGCGGCATCCAAGATGGTGCCTTTGTTTGCTTGAATGTTTGTGATGAAGATGTATCTAGTTTGGAGGTATTCAGGTTTAACGTAGATTTTGTTGGTCGGGTTTTGGATTTGAACTGTGTTTGTTTCTACAGTTTGATGATAGGTTGTCAGGTATATGTCACTGGTTAGTTGGTGTAAATCATTTGTGCTTCTTTTCTGTCAGAGCGTCAAGCTTCACGCTTGAACCCATTGCATCAGCAGGGTTGCATTCATGGTTAGGAAGATTGTTGCTCTGTGGGATTTGTGCAGTAAATGGCAGATAAGAATCCAAAAGAGCATTTCATCAAGGCTTGTATTTTGACGCTGATGACAAGCATCATTTCAGCAACAGCATCAGTTTCAGGTCCACACATACAGGTTTCCACCACAGGTATAGTTACGGTTAACTTTAACCTATAGCTCAGGAAGACTAAATAAGAACTTTTTCCAGACAAGCTAACCTTGAAGAAAATGACTTTTGCGATTCCTGTGGTGCCAATGGTTGAGAAAACTCTTGAAAAACTGGCTAAAGTGACTGCAACTTTTACTTCACCTATTTTAACTGCACTAATATTGGTTTCTGAAATGATTTCTTCTACCATCATCCCAAATAATCTTTCCTTGACCTTTGGGAATGGGACCACCAAAGTTACAGCAGAAGTTTCTGATGCTGTGACTTTGGATTGGGTTTTGGCTACCTTTAGTGGTTTGGGAATGACAGCTGTAGGCATCCTTAGTGTCCTTGGGTTGTACTGCCTTAGAAAGAAGGTACATTTGCTGCTATTTTGGCCTATTTTTGCCCAATAGAGGATTGTAGAGTTCAGGTCTCCTCAAACACAATGTAAACTATATTTCTTGTCACCTACAATAACTTCACAATGACAATATCTAACATCAAGGTTGCATCACACAGTTAAAGTAGGAAGAAGAAGTTGATGCTTCAAAGGTCCAGACTCTTGGGATCTCTTTTAAATTGCACACTTTTTCTTCTGTTTGCAACTAACAGTGCTGTAAAACCAAGGAAAAAACAGAAAAACCTAAACCAGAAGAGATTTAGCTTTTCAGAGTTAAATCATTGATTTTAAATGAAAATGTTGATGATGTCCATAGGACTAGTTTCCCAGAGTTTAAACACAATTTTGGATCCATAAGAGCTCAATCTCTGAGGGTTTCTACCTTCAAACCTGGTTAGTACGCATGCGGCTTCAGCTTTGTTTGGGCTTTTTAGTATTCTCGTATTTTTGTAGCCCTGGTTGGGCCAGGTACTTTCAGCCTGGAGGGCCTGGAGGACAAGGTCAATACTACATCATCCAATCTTCAAGGTGCAAGTGGACTTGGAGAGGTCATTGCCATTGTCCAATGAAAACATGATGTTGGACCCAATCTTTGATTTTGTTGAGGCATTTGGCACAATTGATTATGATGCAATATTGAACAAAAGCTTTGATTCTGATTTTGGTTAACAACCCTCCAGAAGCATTACAACAGACAGCTCACAAAAAAGGGACAATACCTAATGGATCCCCCAACTCCCAGCAGCAGCTGTGTCCCAGGCACTTCCATGCTCAGATCCATTCATGGGCCAAAAATAGACCTGACAACGCAATCTTTGGAAAAATCTAGCTCAACTTTACAACCAGACAGTCAATAAAGTAATTCCAAGCAGGAAGAGAAAGATAAAAGTGCAGGTCCTGGGAGTCAGAATTGCATTTCAAACTCAAGCATGTGTAGCCAATTGCAAAACTGCTGAAAATCAGTGACAAGTGTTTTACAACTGCAGCTGTTGAGTGAAGTGTAAATAAAAAATGTTTTCTGCCAAAAACAGTCGGGAGACACGCTTCCTTTCTTGATGTGGGAAACAAAATTGCTCTCAACAGCATTCCCTTCAGCAAAATATTTAAAGCTCTTAATGCTAAAGCAGAAAAATATCTTTGACTTTGGATCCAATTCTAAAGATTTGCAGTGAACAGAATTAGTTAGGGTGTGGTAACAAACCCCCAGACAAGGGCACCATTAGCCTGGGGAAAGTTACTACTTATCTAGCTCAATTCTCTCCACTGTTCCAAATCAATAAAAAGTCCCATCCCATCCCTCTGTAAAAATGCCAATCCAAGTCCAAGATCCCACTAAAAATCTGAGAATGGGGGATCCTGGTATCTACATATGGGTCAGTATTTGCAGTGAAGAGAATTGAGTTAAGTAAGTAGTAACTTTCCCCAGGCAAACGGTGTCCTTGCTTGGGGGTTTGTTCATAAAAAGATGTACATTACAATTGACAAAATAGTTGGAAAGAACAAAAATGTAAAAAACAAGGTTCAGAAAGGCTTGTTCACTTACAAACTGATATAGCAGAAACAATCCCAAAATGAGACATCTATTTAGATTTTCTTTCAAATGAGTTCCCCAAAAATTGGAAATAGATTCACTGACATTGATGAAGGCAACGTGCAACAATTTTTGGTCAAATAATATGCCAATGCACATTTTTGCTTCAACTCTAGGGATAATATGTTAATTTTCCCTTGCCCTCTGGAGCATCACAAGGTGATCAGAACTAAATCATTCACTTAGAATTTAATCACAAAAATGTGTTACTCACCTCAATCTAAGATATTCTTGTGCAGCATATAGATGATGGCGCCCACATAATATCAGTCAGCCAAACATGATCATGAATAAAATCAAACAACGAAGAATGCATGGGAGCGCATTGTCATCAGTTACCACCATGTTTTCAAGGCCACAACAGGAAAATATCCTGGATCCATGCAAGAAAGCAGGTGTATTCGTTATTTTCTTCCAAAAAATTCTGTCATTGTTGTTTCTTGAATAAAATATGGGTTGAAGGAAACCGACTGGAAAGTAGTATCTGGTATGTAGATGTAAAGTACAATTTTACCTATATAGAAAGTAGCTTCAGGAGGATTAAGGGCGGGAAAAATTAATGGAGTTCAAGTTTTCATGACAAGAACAAAATGAAGGGGTGATGTTATTGATGAGAATCAATGGATATTCTTAAGGTTCCACACTTCCAATTCAGATCAAGGAAAATAATTTCATTGAAGACTTTCAGGTATTTTAAAACTCATTTTCTCAATATACATGCTGTAGTTTCATAGCAGTTACATGAACAGAATGTCATGTTCGAATGAATATACTCTACTGCACCTGTATGAAATATTGTATAGGGCAACCCTCATAATTATCATAACGAATGGTTTGTATACCTGCTCCAGAAATCATGCCGAAATTCCTGATCATGAAACACATTGTGCAATCCAAATATGATTTTTATTGGAAAAACTCAAGATTATTTCCGCATTTTTAAGTCAGAGTGGAAGAAGCTTGTAGTGTTGAAATGATACAACATATTTCGATTTAAAAATTTCTCATTCCTTCTCCGTCACAAATAACCGGCTGGAATGAGCCGGTCTTATTAAATTAATTGCTCTAATGAAGGATAATTTGCGCACACTGCTGAATGCAGTACTGCTAGCATATTTTATGAAGCGTGGCCTCGCATTTATTCTATTTTGCTGTATTGAAAACTCAGAACTCCGAATAAAATGGCAGAAAAAAAACGTGACTCAGGAGAGGAATATTGATCCTTCAACATTCCTTGTTGGAAATTAAAATAGGCGACATGGTTAAATGAGATTATATTGGTGCTGTTAAAATGGTAGAACTTATTGGAGGAGTCCGGGATCCGGTGGGACTGAGTAATGACCTGGAGTTCCCAAGGGATTCGGAATTCTTGGGGAAATCCCTGTAAAGGGATAAGTCTGTTTGGGAAAAAATATTGCAGAATGAAATGGGTTTAGATATCCAATAGACTCTGTACAGTATTATATCATCAGTTGCTCTTGGTTTTTCTAGCGCAAAAGACATGCAAATCTGCAGTTGCAAAAACCTCCAAATCTTGAAAATATATCAAACGCACACTAGGGTGTTGAGCACCCTGGCCGCAGCCTGGCTGATTATTGTTCTAAATTCATTTCAAAGCTCAGAAAAGTTCAAAGTCCAAATCTTCAAACCTTCTTCCACTCCTTCCCTAACATTCCTGGTGGAATTGTGAAGGTGCTGTCTACAACTGATTATAGATTCAATGAGAATACAGTATGCAGAATATATATGCCTTACCCACGCTTATGTGTGAATGAGGAATGATACAGCTAAGTGCAGTTCACAAGCAGTGACTTTTTTTGGGATTTTGCAAAGAATTTATGTGCTCTTTGCTGCATCTCCTACAAGGTGGAAACTCTTGGTAGATTGTGTTCCATACTTGACTGCAAAGCCATTGTCAGATACTAGATGGGAATGCCACATGGAAAGTGTAAAAGCTCTGAGATATCAAATGATTGAGATGAGAGATGCTCTTTTTCCTGTAGCTGATGAATGCAAAGATCCTATGGTTAAATCTGAAGCTGAGTCTCTTGCAAACTTTGAGATAGGAAGCTTTGAATTCATCCTTTCTACAGTCATTTGGTATGATATCCTGTTTGCTGTTAATTTGCTGTAGCTGATGAATGCAAAGATCCTATGGTTAAATCTGAAGCTGAGTCTCTTGCAAACTTTGAGATAGGAAGCTTTGAATTCATCCTTTCTACAGTCATTTGGTATGATATCCTGTTTGCTGTAAATACTGTGAGCAAATCACTACAATCTGCTGACATGCAATTGGATGTGGCAATTGATCAAATTAAAGGACTTTCCAAATTTTTGACCAAGTACAGAGACACAGGTTTCAATTCTTCAATGAATACTGCGATAGAAATTGCAAGGGCAATGGATGTGGAGGGCATTTTTAAACTAAAGAGAAAAAAATCAGGAAGAAGGTATTCGACTATGAAAGTTCAGAGGAACTGAAATTATCTGCTGAGGAGGCTTTCAGGACAGGCTATTTTTTGTGCATCATAGACCAAGCAATCACTTCAATGAAAACCAGGTTTGAACAACTTGAACACTATGAAAAGGCTTTTTATACAACTTGAACACCCTGCAAAAATTACCTCATGATGACCTCTTGATGCATTGTATGCAGCTGGATTCAGCATCGTGTTCAGAGAGCAACCATGATCTGGATGGAGCAAATCTTTGTCAGGAGCTCAAGGTTTTTAGGGAGATACTACCAGAAAATGTAAAAACTGCCATACATTGTCTCCAGTACCTTTGGAACTTTAGGGATTCATTTCCCAACATTTCAATTGCATACAGAATATTGCTAACCATTCCTGTTACAGTTGCTAGTGCAGAAAGAAATTTTTCAAAACTTAAATTGATTAAAACTTATTTGAGGTCCACTATGTCACAAGATAGGCTTTGCAGTCTAGCTATACTGTCCATAGAAAAAGACATTGCCTCCACTTTTGACTACAAAGATCTTATGAGTGAATTTTCAGCAAGGAAGGCCAGAAAAGTGGACTTCAGCCAATAAAAGCTGCATGTCAACTTCTTCAAGAACCTGACAATACAGTATTTGTTTGGAGCGTTATACAAGAGAGTAATTTCTGTTTTTACTTGATAAATGCATGAGCAATCAGCAGATGGGATGCCCTGCCCAAACAGGGAAAATATTCCTTTCCTGAACTAAAAATTGAGCAAAGGTGATGGTAGGGGGTGATTAGTGAGAATTTGCCAGGGGCCCCGCATTCAAAGTTGGCCCCAGGCCCCGCAAACTCTAAGGCCGCCTCTGTCTGGGGTTGTTTCAATCCTAGTCTTTTTCATCTGGATTGCTCATCAGATGTATTTGAAAGTGAGTTGTTTCCAAGCATTTCTTGAGCATAAAAATAAGAAATAAAATTTATTTGCAAGACAGGGAAAGGGGAGTAAATTAAAAGGTGCTGTCTTGCTTTCTCCGTTTTTTCTAGAAACAAGAGGAAAATGAAAAGGTTGCTGAGGCAGAGTTGCCTCCAATTAATTTTGATGAAGTTGACAAGGACGTAAATGCTTTCATTTGCAATTTTGAGAGTATGAGCAGCACCTCATTCGGAGAGGGTAACTATTTTTGAAAGACAGAATTTGAAAGAAATTGAAAACTGATGCTATTTCTTTTTGGTTTTTTATCTGTTGCAGTGGATTTTCATTCAATGAGCTGTGAGGTGGCTGGGCCTCCAAACAGCTGTGAATCCTTCAACAGTCACGCCTTCTGAAGGAGAAAGGGAGGAAGTCCAAATTGCTCATGCGTTTTTGGTCAGATGACGTTTTTACCGGAGTGTTGGATCTGTGTCTTTTGGTCTTGTCCCGTTTGTCTCGTTTTTCGGATGTTGATGGTTGAGTTCCAAGGAAGGTTAACGCCACTGCATTTTGTTCCTCTCCGGTCCCTTCCAGGCGCAGGAATGTTTCAATCCATCTGTAACAATTCGCTGGCTTCTCTGGCCAGGTTGTCAACTCTGTTTGATAGTCCGGTGGATTCAAACTTAGTTCATTTTTCACGGAAATGTAGTGTCCTCCCTTTTTGAGGTTCATTTTGATTGTTGGCCAAAGACGGACATGTACCTGGGGCATGTTTGAACGTAGATTATGGAGCTGAGTGGTTATATCAATGACTTTCTCCATGTAATTAGCCATTT